>CABHPP010095156.1:0-30807 GCA_902168425.1 Peromyscus attwateri
TGTGTGTGTGTGTGTGTGTGTGTGTGTGTGTGTGTCATTGCAGAAAATAGGCAACTAAAAGCCCTTTTCTTTGGCCTCAGTCATAACAGCGATGGTTATAAAAATATATGGTAGTTAATTGAATGGAAATTGTGTTTAAAATGAATCTCACTGAAACAGAAAAGGAATATACTGTGCCATCAAAAGTACCAACAACTATTTCAAGAAATTTTGACAAATGTATTAAAACAACACAAAAATGTATTGAGAATGACATATAAATTGACATCTTCTGTAATCATAGCATAACTCCAAAAGTATTTTCATTTGTTATACAAGCAAAAGCTTTGTTAAGACATTTCTAAATCTAGATCCAATGAAACAAGTAAAAGACTAAATATAAAAGGTCGATATTTTATTATTTGTATTTATATTTGTGTTTTGAGACAAGGACTTGTTAGCCTGGAACTTAATCTGTAAACCAGCCTGTCCTGAAACTCATAGAGATCTATCCGCCTGTGCTTCTGAAGTACTGGGATTAAAGGCATGCTTCACCTGGAACAGCTATATAAGACAGAGCCTCAGTAGCTGGCTCTGACCTCCAGATACTCTTAACTACACTTCCCAGAAGCATGATAATAGGTGTGGGCCCCAACTGCCTGACTTTGGATATTTTCAAATTTGCATTGCATATGTGTACATTCTAGTGAGGGTAAATATGAGTCCATGTATTAAAACAGTAATACTGACTATCAACACAGTACATACAGGTGATACCAAAACAGAGTGTTGAATATGGCAGGACTATTGTGTATGAGGTTAGCCTAAACTACAGTGTAAGTCTTGGTTTCAAACTACCAAAGAAAAAAGAAACTACCAA
The DNA here is from genome assembly GCA_902168425.1 of Peromyscus attwateri. Classification (NCBI taxonomy): domain Eukaryota; kingdom Metazoa; phylum Chordata; class Mammalia; order Rodentia; family Cricetidae; genus Peromyscus; species Peromyscus attwateri. The sequence continues at coordinate 860 of CABHPP010095156.1, forward strand.
GTCCCCCCACAAACTAACAAATAAATGCTGAAATTTTGAAGGTAAGTAAAAAGTTTAGAAAATATAAGAAGTCCCTTTCCAATGACACAGAAATGAAAACCAGGATAGGATGCAGCCTGCCTTTTCCAGCACTCCAGAGCAGAGAAAATTGGGGCCCTCCACATGCTTCTGTCTCCCTGAGTGCTGGGATTAAAGGCATGCACCACAAACCCACTGAGGCCTCACTTCTTAAGGCCCAGAGTACATGCAGAACATAGGCTGCAGTTTTCTGCAGGAATAATGGTTTTCAAAATGGGCTCTGATTTGGACAGTGGGTGCTGCAGAGTCTAAGACAAGAACTGATATACAATGTCTGACATTGTTACAACAGACTTGTGAAGAAGCTCATTCAAGTGCTTGACTAGTATTTTCCAGGCTCCATTCCCAGCACCTTATAATACAGAGTATGGAGTTGTAAACCTTTGATAACAGCATCCAGGACATGGAGGCAGGAGGATCAGAATTTCCAGATTATTTTCTACTGCTGCAAGCTGCAAAAATACGAAGTAGGATTTCAACTAATTATGACAAGCTAATACCTGGAAGAAGCCAAGGGCCTTCAAGTGGTAAAGTTGAGGCTCAAGGAGTCTTGATGATATTGGCTTTTGATTATTAGCCATTTCCTATTATGAATTTCTTGTGTGTTATGTAGCTTTTCCATCGTTCATTGGCTAGTGTTTCCCATCTACTAATGGAATATTTAGATAATTTTCTGTGCAGTAATGCAGCCAGAATCCCTAATTTCAGGCCTTTCTGTCATAATCATCATTAGCAGCATCTGGCCAGGACCATCCCTGGATGGAAGAAAGTATCTTATCAGAGATACCTCTGTACTCTCTAATAACAGACTTAAGCATCCATATTATCTGTTTGAGAAGGCCTGGAAGATGTGATTTCCAAAGTCTTATCTCAGTTTTAGATCCTCCTTTAACTATTTAGTAAGAACCTAAATTCTACTTACAGGTACATCAAGCAGACTCAGGAAACCCAGTCACCCAGTGCACTCCCCTGCCCTGCCAGAAAAGGGCAGTCACCATGATAGTGTGGACAGATAAGGGGCCATAGGAAAATAAAGCAGCTTTATTTCCACTTGTCACTGATAGATACCTAACACTTTAATTACCCACTTCTAAGAATATATAGTTGAGCACCTGAAATCCCCCTTGCTCAGAAATAAACCAAATTCAGCCCTCCATTGACTCTATTCCCCATTGCTCACTTCTCTTTTGGGTTGCAGATGGTGTCTGGCAATTACAGCTCTTTTGTGTGGATCTCATTGCCCCTCCTTTTGACGTGGAGGGAATTCAATCCTGGTGACCTTGCTTTATCCAGAGCATTGCTATTACATGGGTATATAACTGTAAACCTCAGAGATTTGGGAGGGTGAGACAGAGAAAGGAAATGAGAATGGAAGAACTAGATAGGAAGAAACTGGAGAGGAATGAACTGAGATGGGGAAGAACTAGATTGAAGGGCTACAAGAGAGTACCAGAGGAACAAGATGGAAGATGAGGAAGAAGCAGATGGGGAAGAACAAGATGAGGAAAAACAAGATGATAATGAAGGAGATGGGAGAGGAGCTAAGATGGGAAAGAACAAGATGGATGAGAAACTAAATGGGGCAGAACTAAGGTGAGATAATTAACATAGAACTTAGAGGGGAGGCAGATACATGTAGAGAGAAATCAGGCAAAACAGGAGCTAGGCATGAGAACAGAACTGAAGCTGTATAGATAGAATTTTATCATACAGGAATAAAGTAGATGGGCAAATGAGCCAGGTGTACTTAGATTTTTTTTTCCTGAAAATAATTCATGCTGTTTGTAGCTTCTCTTCTGGGCCCCTGGGAAGAAGATTATTAAGGCAAGACCCTAAAAATTTTCAAGACTCCACCACGTAGCAATCTGGTGGTTAACTTGGGATCCATGAAACCTCCTCCCCACCCCACCCCCCAAAAAAGAAAAAAGGTAAACAGCAGATATATGGCAATATATCACTGTGCATATGAGTAACACTATCAGTAAATACTACTATGTGAAAACTGCAATTTATATTTATAGATTCATGAAAGGAAAACTCCGAGTTATAAAATATGATAACACCATTTCTACAAATCAAGTTCTGTCACTCAAAAGTATTGTGCCTTTCACCAATTTAAAGACACATGTAACACATATGCATTTTGATATATATCAGAAATAGATAAATACTGAAATATTACATGATCTCATTTGCATGGATTGAGGTATAAAACTGAATTCTACAGAAGCAGAGAATTGAATGCTGGTCACCAGTGTTGGGGCATGGCTCAGGGAAATGTTGGGTTAGGGCTCTATAATTAGGAGGCTTTGGAGCAGTTTTGAGGTAACTCTAGCTGAGAGTTTGGTTTTACAGAACTTAGAAAACAAGTTGCCATGGAAATTTAGGGGGAAATAGGAAGGCTGCAATGATGACTGTGGGGTATCACAGTCAGTCTGCTTGATGGCTGAATCCTGCTCCTGAATACAAAGATGTCAAAAACCTCTTGCTTCTTGGATTGTCCTTGTAAATGATCTCATATTTTAAAAGTTCAGCAAGTAAACTAAGAACTAAGCAGTGGTGTGGGACAAGGAACAACATGGTGGACTCCATGGTGAGCAGTCTACTTCCTATAGAAGTAAGGTGACAGTGGAATGAAAGTTATTAATGATAGAGGATAAATTAAAAGTAGAATGACAGATGAGTTTCAATAGCACTATCTTAATTACTGAAAAGTGTCAATGCAAAACCCATAGCTCTCTTCAGAAAGAGAATAAAAGGTAGTTTATTCTGGATCCATTCTGAATGACCAACCATGATTTATAAACATAGATTTAGGTTTATTTCACATTCCATTTCCAACATGGAAGCAGTTTCAAGGAGTTTTTTAATAGATTTTATACAGAACAAGGTCATAAATCAAGGCAAATTTAAAATACATTGGGAGGTATATCAGAGAGACAGATACATCAAAATGGGGCAGCTTTTCTGTAGGTCTAAGACGCTATCTGATGACGTTATGAATTATTGGGTTGGTAGAAGCTAGTTGACTGATAATTTAACAGATTATGAAAGATTTTATGTTTTGTTTTGCTTTTGATTTGTTAGTGACAATCTGTTAGTTCTAACACAACTTGGTCAAGAAATGCCTGTTCTGAAAGGCTGATATTAGCCCAAGATACGATAACTACTCTCTGGACCTGCAACATTTCAATGTTTCCACAGTACTGAAATTCTAATCAGCCAACCAGTCTCTGCACACAGGGATTCTTTTAAAAACTTTCATTTACACAGTGAAGGTAAAGTGAAAGGAGACTTGGCTAAACATACTATGCTGAATTTTATGGAAAGAAAAGACACAATGTCTCTGTTTATGCCATTTTCAAGTCCCTTGATCTTAGATGTTATAAATTAGGTTAATGATGACTGTTTTTGTAGCTTATTGGAAGAATTTTTTACCCTACTCTTTACACTGGATGTAATTCCTGGCAATGTGGGGAGAGATTCCAAGGAGTCCACAAAAGTGAGATATTCGAAGATTCACAGATGACAAGAGGAAAACACCTAAGCCCTTGCCCTTTCACTTACATTCATTAAAACCCACAAGGAACTCATGCTAGGAGATTCACCCTGTGCAAACAAATTATGTCTCATGTGAATGGATTCTCAGTGTGTCACCTAATATGGTTAGTAGCTGTAGGCAGAATACAAAAAAATTCTTACCTCTTGTCCAGAAAGACTCTAGGGCAGAATGATTTATACACGAAGATGAAGTCGAAAGGTCAGTCGTGTCGCAACAGCTTTTCCATCAGGCCATTTCCTGCATAGCTTTACTATAGGTAATTATTCACTCCACAGACAGGATCATCCTAGTCCTCCAGGGGTCCTGAATGTCAGAGGATGTTCAGGAACGCTATATCTCAAAAAAAAAAAAAAAAAAAAAAAAACAAGAGATTGAAATGTATGAGTTTGTAATTGGGGTGGTCATCTAGACAGCCACTTCTAGGGTCCAAAAATAATACTTTCATGCTAGCATGTGCATAAACTCCTTAAGGACTGCTCTACTAGGCTCTTCATTTCATTTCTTGGCTCTGTACTCTTCATATGGTATGGACTAGGCCTTGACGAAAAAAGTGTTGAGACCTGTGATCGTTGCAGCTAATATGCAGCATGCAGCAAAAAGAAGGAAACCAAGAAAGACAAGGAAATAGGAAAACAAGAGATATAGGAAAAGTGAAAGATGAAGAGTTAAATGTGGAAAATACACATAATATCCTAATATATTTTCTGTCATCTATAGGAAGCCATAAATTGTAGCATCAGCATAGTACTAGGATTACCGCTAAGTAGTCAACACTCTATGAGGGAAATCTGAAAAAAGAGATGATGAGCACTGCAGCTTAAGGTTTTCCTCAGTATGGGGTCCTGTGAAGAAAGGAGATAAGCATCAAAACAAATAGAGTTTGGCTGTGGAGGATACAGGGGAAGAATCTAAATGCATTGTAGTACAGGACAATATTCAGCATCTTGACAATGTTTCTTAAACCTGTAGAAATACAAGAACCAGTCAAAAGCAACAGAAATAGATGGAAATTAATGATAAAAATTGGAGCAGAAATCAACAGAAGGGAAATAAAAAAATATAAAATAATTAATAAAGTAATCTCACACATAATAACTAAATCATTGTTTCCTAACCTTCCTACTGCTATGACCCTATAATATGCTTCCTCATGTTGTGCTGATCCACAACCATAAAATTATTTTTGTTGCTACTTCATATCTGAAATTTTGTTACTGTTATGAATCATAGTATAAATACCTGTGTTTTATGATAGTCTTATTGACCACTGTGAAAGGATTGTTGATGCCCAAAATGGTGGTGACCAACAGGTTGAGAAACACTCTCTTAAAATTAATCTTGGGATAAACATAACTAAGGAAATCAAGTACCTCTGTTATGAAAAATTTAAAATCTCGAAGAATGAAATTGATGGAAAGGTCCTCATGTTCATGCATTAGAGTAACTAATATTATAAAAAGAGCTAAACCACAAAGAAGGCAATCTATAGATTTAGTGCAATTCCCATCAAAATTTCAATGATATTCTTCACAGAAGTTGAAATTAAATCCAATAATACCTACAGAAGCACAAAAGATCCTGGACAACCAGAGCAATCCTGAACACTAATAACAATGCTATAAATATTCTCATACTTGATCTCAAGTTATACTACAGCCATATTTAAAAGTGGGAGATGGTAGGGTAACATGAGGAGGAGAAGGAGGAGGAACTGGGGTTGGAATGTAAATTTTTTTTTTAAAAAATAAATAAACAGCAATATGCTGACAGCAAAACAGAAATAGCCCTCAGGAGGCAGAGACTGACAAATTCCTGAGTTGAGGTCAGCCAGATCTACAGAGCAAGTTCCATGATAGACAGAATCATCTGGTATCAGGGAGACTCCCGGAGGTCCACAGGAATGACCTCATGTAGGACCCCTGGTAGTGGTGGAGAGGGTGCCTGAATTGGCCTTCTACTGTGGTCAGATTGGTGACTACTCTAATTGTCATCATAGAACCTTTGTCCAGTAAGTGATGGAAGCAGATGTCCATGTCCAAGGCCAGGTACTGGCTGAGCTCCAGGAGTCCACTTGAATAGAGAGAGGAGGGATTATATAAACAAGGGGGGCAGTGGTTAAGATCACAATGGGAAATACATAGAGACAGCTGACTGGAGCTCATGGGAGCTCAACACCTGCATGGGACCAACCTAAGTCCTCTGCATGTGGGTGACAGTTTTGTAGCTTGTTCTGTTTGTGGGGCACCTTGCAGTGGGTACAGGATCTGTCCCTGGCACATGAGCTGACTTTTTGGAACCTGTTCCCTGTAGTGGGCTATCTCCCTCATACTTGATGCAGCAGGAAGGAGCTTGGTCCTGCCTTGACTTGATATGCCAAGCTTTGTTGACTCCCATGGGAGGCCTAACATTTTCTGAGGAATGTGTGGGGAAGGGAGTGCAAAAGAGGTAGAGGGTGGGAACAGAAGGAGAGAAGGGAGGGTAAACTGTGGTTGGTACCAGACTTGCAGTCTCTTGTCTCTGTTTGAATTGTTTAAAATGTAACCTTGGTCAGGATCCTAAAAGAGATTTAAGGATGATAGCATATGTAAACTGCATAAGAATAAGGAATATATAAATTAGTAAAATCTTCTATTGGAGTTCAACTCTTCCTTGGGCATTAGCTACTGCTAGCCACATGCTTTTCCCCCCTTTCAATAATGAGCTTTTCCTCTATTAATCCTCAAGTATGCAGGGTGATTTCTAACTGGAAGGCATATTACTTCTAGAAGTGCAGAAGAAGAACTGGAGGTGGAAGGAGAAATGTGACTATAGAAGATATGGAGGAGGGATATGATCAATATACAAACACATTACATATTTGCATGAAAATGCGTAATACTCAATACTCATTATAAACAGTAAATATATACCAATTTAAAAAAGAAATTGATAGTCTGTACACTTTGTAGAGATTGAAAATATATTATAATCCCAGAGGCCAGTTCTCTATCTTGACAGCTAGTGGATGTGTTACATTGAATTTATTAGAAATCTTGAACTAGGCTGTATTGCTTAACAACTGTAAAGTATTTCAGATTAAAAGCAGCATTGTTCAGAGAAATAATGGGCAATCAGCATTACTATAGTTAAATTTTTATTCACAATACTAATAGGAGTACATTAAAATAAGTGAAAGTTGTAAATTACTGAAATGCTTCTCTCAGGTTGAATTTATAGTTTGAGAATAAAAATCTGCATTTGTACAGTACAAATTTAGTTCTTTTTTATTCTCTTCTGAAGTTGGAAGTAATCAAGTATTTACCAGGTCTCAATTTGTAGGAAAGGTAGAATATATGTACTAGCTCTGTTTTTCCATATTTTTATGTAACATGGATCAAATATATGGGGTATTTGAAGACTCAAAAAGGAAGTAGAAATGAAAGCAAATAAGAATGCTGTGTTTTTAAGTATTACTGAGCTGGTGATTAATTTTCCTTTCTTGTGAAAGACTAGGAACCCAATAAAGTACAGAGAGGGCCTCTGGAAGAGAAGTCACTACTCTTAACCACTGAGCCACTGCTCCATTCTTTTTTTATTGAAAAAAAAAATTGTTTCCTTGCAGTATATTCCGATCACACATTCTTGTTCCCAATTCATCCCAGATTCTCCTCACCTAACCTACTCTATGCCATTTCTTCTCTCTTCTCTCTTTCTCAAACAGACAAGCAAAATAAAAAGACAATAAAAAAAGCCACAAGAAGCACGTACACCATAAAAAATAAAAAATTGTAATCAAAATAGACAAGGAAATACCAGTAATACAAAAAATGTCCGAACAAAAAGTATGAGACAAAATGTCTACAAAAATACCAGTGGTTGTCTTTTGTGTTGACCACCCATTCCTGAGCAAGAAGCATAACCTGAACGGTGGTTAATGTATCCATCATCCTGCACAGGTCTAAGTCTCATGGAGTCCCAGTGCTTAGAAGGGGAAGTGGAAAGTGTCTCCCACACCTCACCAAGAATCTATCTGCATATATATGCACTTGCAAAGGAAACTGGTTTTCTCCAATGTAGCAACTGTTGTTATTTTTTTGGACTTTATTAGACTTCCTTTTTTCTGAATATCCTACTTTTCCTTTCCTTGTACATGATACAATGAATCAGTGAAGGAGAAAGTGAGTTAGAAATATTAAAAGGTTCTTTCCACTCAGATTCAACTGTGTGTATACATATATGGAAAATGTATTATTTATTTATTTTAAATCCAGGGGCCTTAATAGTGTCCCATTATTGGAAACTAAAATAATTAGTGAAAATTCTGCATCAGAGTTGCTTTTGTAGGGGAAGATTTGTTTTGCTGCTGCTGCTTTGGTTGTTGCTGTTTTGAGACAGCAGTTACTATATAGCTCTGGTTGGTCTAGAATTTTCTATGTAGAACAGGCTGTACTTTAACTCTGAGGTCCACCTGCCTATGCCTTTGAAGTGATAGGATTAGAGGTGATTATTACCGTGTTTTAAGGAGAGGAATTCTAGACATCTAGAAATGGAATGAAAGGGTTCCCTAAAGCCTGTCAGGTGATGCAGTATGGATATGGTCAGAGTGCTGTGGAAGTGAGGGAACTAAGTGATACACTAACCATCCCTCTTTGAGACACAAGTTCCATAACCTAGGGCAAATGAGTCTTTCCATCATAAGAGCCGTGGGATGCACTTGGTTATTGCAGTATGGGGAGCCCATGGGCATCAGCTGTTAGAGCACAAACAAAAAGGTCAGTTATTACCTCAGGAACTAAGCATATGAAGGTGGCAATAGATGTCACTATGAATAGCAGAGATTACAAAACAATGGAGGAAGAAAAAATTATTAAGTTATCTGTGATTATGTTTAAAGGTTTAGACTATCATGGAAACTGGGCCCATAACGTGCCATAGCTAACAATGGGGCATCATGGACTGGCCCAAGCAAAGTACCTGTCTGTGTTCACTCAAAGGCAAATGTGGTGAGATTAGTATTGTACACTGAATGTCTAGAGAAAATGTGACCAAAAAGCCATATGCTGTACTAGTGAGGTTCTGGAAGATTTTAAATCCCAAGCAGTAGTTTACAGAGAACATAAATGCTAAATAATAGAGATGATAAAAATTAAGTTTGAGGCTGGGTGTGGTAGCACATGCTTTTAATCCCAAGTTCTGGGTGCAAAGGAAGCTTTCTGTGATTTAAAGTATAGCTTGCACTATGTAGTGAGTTCCTGGTCAGCAAGGACTATATAATGAGACCCTTTAAAATCTTTTTTTAAAGATTAAATTTGTCCTGTGCAGTTTAACTCACCCCAAGTATGCAGTGTATATTTCTCTCCTGCAACAAGACAAGCTGGGGCCAGATGTTATTTGTCCAGCCCTAGGACTTTTAGCAGTCATTTTGATTAATGGAGCAGCAAGGGTCATGGTACTGTTCTGGAGCCTATGAGAACTGTGGAAATGGTTTGGCAAACATGAGAGCAGGCGTAATGGTTTGAATGAGAAAATTTCTCCAGAGATTCTGGTATTTGAACACCTGATTCCCAGGTGGTGGCTCTTTTTAGTGAGGTTTGGGTAATGTAGCCTTGCTGGAGGAAGTATATGACAAAGAGTGAGCTTTGCCATTAAAAGAGTTGCTCTCCCTGCTTACTACTTGTCCTCTACATGCTCTGCTTTGTACTTGTATTTAAAGAGATAGCTTTCAGCTTCCTACACCAGCCACCATAATTGGGGAGATCTCTGAAGTTAATCAAAACAAAGAGATGACTGTTTCAGAAGATATTATGCTAACAACACTGCTAAGATAGCAATTCATTAGACAAATATACAACATCACAGTGTGCTCAACAAATATGCATAATTTATATATAAAATAAGATGTTTCACTTGATCTAGGTCTCTCTGTTTCTATCTCTCTCTTTCTCTCCCTCTCTCTCTCTTCTCATAAAGATGGCTAAATAGAGCTAATGTACAATCTTGAGAATAGTAGAAAGAGAGAAAAAACTGCATATTGCCTTATGACTTCACATGGGTACTCGGGGCCAACAAATGCACAGAGTATGCACATGCACACATGCTTGCACGCTCGTGTGTACACACACACACACACACACACACAAATAATTAACACTATAATTATTTTTGATGTGTTTATTTAAACAAATGTGTACATATTTCAAATAACTCTGGACTTTGGAATTATAACCTTTTTTATATTAAAAAAACAAAAATAAAAATAAAAAACATTTAGTGGAATGTTTCCAATAGTGGAAAATGCTGAAGGACCACTGAACTCAAATGTTGTATTTACATATCTATATCTGTATAAAGTAATGATTATAAACGTTTGTTTAATATGGTGAAATGTGAATGTGAATATAAGAAAAAGTTGTAGATTTTCAACACTATACACAAAGTCCTTTGTTACAAATAAATATTTATGCTTCTGAAAACGAAGTGTATATGGTGTTGTGGTGGTATGAATGAAAATAGGGAGTTCCATTATTAGGAGGTGTGCCATTGTTAGAGTAAGTGTGGCCTTGATGAAAAAAGTGTGTCTCTGGGGTTGGGCTTTGAGGTTTCATATGGTCAAGCCAGTCCCAGTGGCCCTTTCTCTCCCTGCTGCCTGCTGATCCAGATATAGAACTCTCAGCTCCCATTCCAGCACTATGTCTGCCTGTGTGTCGCCATGCTTCCCACCATGAAGATAAATGACTAACCCTCTGACCTATAAGTCAGCTCCAATTAAATATTTTCCTGTATAAGAGTTGCTAGAGTCATGGCATGTATCCACAGAAATAAAACCCTAACTAAGACAGAAGTTGGTACCAGAGACTAGGGTACTGCTATGATAGGTCTGACCATGATTTTTCTTTTTCCTTGGAGGAATGTGGACTTTGCCTCTTTAAGTTAGGAAAGTAGTCGAATGCTTTAAGTATAGCTTAATGGGCCATCTTTATAGGAGCATGGAAGACCATGGTACTGAGGGTGCTTCCAACTGTGAGGGCCCAGATCAAGATGTCTCAGAGGAGAATATTAATATATGCTCTAGAGACCATTCTTGATGTATTTTGGTGAAGAATGTAGATACTTTCTGACCTTACCAAAAAAAATCTGTGTAAGGTTAAATTGGAGTGTTTGGATGAACAGCTTTGTCAGAGGACATTTCAAAACCTCCTAGCATTGATTATGCTACTTAGTTATTATCGACCAGTGTTATGAAGATCTAAAATGAAAAGAAGCAAGCTGAGTAAGAAAATATACAAAATATACAGTTTGAAGAGAAAAGAAGCACCAGGAATTCCTTTAAACAAAAGCCTGATGCTAAATAGAATAAAGGGAGTAGTGACCTCAGGGCAAGATCACCCACCCCCTCAGCTATGCTTCCAACTAGTGAAAAGGAACTAAGAGGTTAGGTCCAGGCATGGTGGCACACACCTTTAATCCCAGCACTAAGAGACAGAAGCAAGTGGATCTCTGAGTTCAATGCCAGCCTGGTCTGTAGAGCAGTTTCCAACACAGCCGGAGATTAGGTAGTGAAGGAATCCATCAAAAACAGAAATATGGTGAAGATGTAATTAAATTAGGGCGCCATGCTCCAGATCCAGAAGGCATTAAACTTTACTCAGAAATGGAGATGTGGAGTATAGAGTTTTCCTGGCTGATTTTCAGTCTTATTTTAGTCTAGTATTTCCTCACAATTCTCCCTTTTGGAACAGAAATGTATATCCTGTGGCATTGTGTGTGGGAAGTATGCAATCTGCTTTGAAATTTTGATTTTATAGCAACTTACAGTTAAGAGAGTACAACGAGTCTCCAAAGAAACTGAGCTTTTAGACATTGTTGAGACTTTGATAGAGTATGGAGACTTTTTGTCTATTTGTTTGCTTTTTGAGACAGGATTTTTCTGTATAGCTCTGGTTATCCTGGTACTCATTCTGTAGCCCAGGATGGCCACAAACTTTGAGATTCATCTGCCTCTGCCTCCCAAGTGCTGGGTTAAACCTGGGTATTACCACTACCTGGCTGACTATGGGGATTTCTGTGATTCAAGTTTAAATTATGATATGGTTACAAAGCCTATGGGGACCAGGGAGTGTAATGTGGTGTTTTGAATGAAAATGGCCCACATAGGCTCATAGGGAGTGGCACTATTAGGAGGTGTGTCCTTAGAGTAGGTGAGGACTTTGCTTATTGGACAAAGTATGTCCCTATGGGTGGGGTTTGAGGTTTCAGATGCTCAAGCCAGGCGCAGTGTCACTTTTACTTCCTGCTGCCTGCTGATCTGGATGTAGAACTCTCAGCTACCTCTCCAGAACCTACCTGTATGTGTATTGCCATGCTTCCTACCATGATAATGGAGTAAATCTCTGACCTGTAAGCCAGTCTGAATTAAATGGTTTCCTTTATATGAGTTGCCCTGGTCATTGTGTGTCTTAACAGCAATAGATATCCTAAGACAGGTATATTTACTCAAGAGAATATATCAGCTACAAAGAAAATAAAATCATGAAAATTACAGGATAATGCATGAAAACAGAACAAACATTCTCTATGTGAGGTTACTCTCCTTCCTGCCCCCAATAAAAAGCAAATACTGTATGATTTCTCTTGCATGACACTCCTAGCTAGAAACATATTTGTGCTTACTATGAGGAAGATAGAAAACTAGAAATTAGTCACTGGTAGACAATGATGCATTTAGAGAGAAGTGGTCATAAAATACTTGTGAAATGAACATAGAGAGAGGAATCCTGAAGGCAGAAAGTAGTATAGTGATGGGAATGGAGAAATAAGATACCAAGGAAAGGGTTACCAGTAATTAATTGTTCATGAAGAAGCTACTTGGGAACTTGTAAACTTGCAATTAAGTTCAAACTATAATAAGTGAGGTTTAAACAGGAATGGAGACTGGGGAGGGGCATGCAAGAGGTTTATGGTTTGATTAATGATAATGATTGAAATGATAAAGATTTTCTTATTTATTACTGGACCTTACATGTTATAATTTTATATGTATGTGTATTGTGTTACTTAATTATTATTGGCCAGTATTATGCAGATCTATAATGAAAAGAAGCAAGCTGAGTAAGAAAAAACACAAAATGTATAGTTTGAGGAAAAAAGGAGGATAAGGAGATGGTTTAAAGAAAAGCCTGGCTAGGTAGTGTTGGTGCATATCTTTAATCCAGGACTTGGGAGCCAGAGGCAGGTAGACTTCTGTGAGTTAGAGGCCAGCCTGATCTACAGAGTGAGTTCCAGGACAGGCTCCAAAGGCTACACAGAAAAACCCTGTCTCAAAAACAAAAGTAAGAAAGGCTGGTGCTATGCAGAATAAGGGGAATAGTAACTTAGAGCAAGACCCTGCCCAGCTAAGCTTCCTATCAATGAAAAGGAATGAAAAGGTTAGGTCCAGATGTGGTGTTACACACCTTTAATTCCAGCACTCAGAGACAGAAGCAAGTAGAAATTTGAGTTCAATGCCAGCCTGGTTTACAGGCTGTGTTATGCTAACACAGTGGAGCATAGGCAGTGAAGGAAACCATTGTTATGTCCAGATTTTGGGGACCCCCAAAAGACCACCATGAAGATCAAATCCTGTATGTAAAAGCAAAGAGCTTTTATTTCAACCTCCAGGGCTTGGTGCCTCTGTCTGTCAGATGTAGTGGTAAGCATAGAGCCCTGAGCCCAGGCAGTGTAGGGTTTTTATCATAGCAGAGGTTGGGGTGAGGGGATTTCCATGGTTCAGGACTGTGATTTGCTGACAATTGTCTAGGGGTATCTGTAAAACAAAAATAGGTGTGTGCTAGATTCAAGGACATCTGGCCACCTTATCTAACAAATGTCAGCTAATCAGGGTCCTGAACCCTAGAAATCCCCTCATCCCAAGCACTGCTATGATTAAAAAAAAAAAAAAACTCTACCCCACCTGGGCTCAGGGCTCTCTGCTCTCACTGCTTTGTTGGACAGCCAGAGACCAGCCCCCAAGCTTGAAAATAAAGGCTCCTTGCTTTTACATATGCAATTCAGTCTCCAAGTTGTCTTTTGGGGGTCCCCATGCTCTAGGCATAACATTTGAGGACTTGTCCTGGATCCCCCAAGCCCACCAGCACCAATGCCCATAGAGCCTGAAGCTGGCTGGTATATTTTCTGTGTGTCTGTGTTTACATTTGTGTTTTCTGTATTTACTTTCATTTGGATATCCTTTTGTAAATGGGCTTTTGGAATATCCTTTTGTAAGTGGACCTTTTGTCCATTTGGATATCCTTTTATAAGTGAGCCCAAAATTTGTAATTCCCCGCAGAAGGTCCTTTGGATGGGTTTGGATCCCTTTGGTTGATTTGTGTTTGAATTTGATTTCTATAGATGACATAGGTTGCTCCTATGGGACCAGCATGAGGCTGGCATCTTTATTTTTGGTTTTGTCTCCAGGCCCCAGGAGAGCTGTTGTGTTGTCTTGTGTGTTGTTGTAAAAAGTTTTGTTTGCCTTTCTGTTGGAATGTCCTACCTATATGAATGTGTGAGAAAGTGGCCACAGGTATGCATGTTTTATGCCTGAACTTGTGTGTACATTGTGACTCTTGATGGAAGCTATGCATGGCCAGCCTTTTGGGCCAGATGGCCAGTGGAAGGGACAGAGGGTCTCTTTTGTTTTACTGGGACAGACTAAGAGAATCCCTCTATTGCTTGCTTGCTCTCTGAGCACAGAGCAGTTGGTGGGGATGTGAACTGTTGTGTTGCTACACATCGAGTGATGGTGGCAGGACTAAATGGCTGGGCACTGGGGTAAGCCATGAGCACAACAGGGCTGGACACAACAGGTTTGAGGTCAGGCCACTGTGCAGGGAGCCTCGGGGTGGAGACTTTGTGGTGCAGAGCTAGAGGGAGCCAGTGGGGGCCTCAAGAACTCACAGCATGCCTGAGCTATGTTGGGGCTGGTGGAGAACTGCCCCTGTAGGGTCACAGCCTAGGAGTGGCCTACAGGTCCAGGGGGCCAGCAGGGCCATGGAGTCACTTCCAGTTTGCTATTCTAGCACACTTGAGAATCTGGGGTTGGCAAAATCTTTTGTCCCCATGTTGAGCACCATCCCCTTCCTCTCCCTTGCTAATGGGTGGGGTTCCCATGAACTACCCTGGGGCTGCCTATCAAATCTGAGAGAGAATTGGCTCCTAAAGCAGAGTAGTACATCACTGCCTATGGTTGTTAAGCTGTGGTGGTTGTGTTATGATGGTGTAGCCAGTACTTTGATCATTTAGATTCAATAGATTACAAATATTTGTCATCATTTAGAAGGGTTAGTTATAAATTATTATTGGTTTAAAAAAACTAGTGCTATCCAGGCAGCAGTGGTGCACACCTTTAATCCCAGTACTCAGGAAGAAGAGCCAGGCAGATCTCGGTGAGTTTGAGACTAGTCTGCTCTACCGAGTGAAATCTGGGACAGGGACCAAAACTACACAGAGAAAACCTATCTCAAAACAAAAACAAAACAAAACAAAAAAAAACTAGTGCTAGTTTCAGATGCTTCATGTTGATACAATATTGATGCAAATTTAGTTATTCTTGTTATGGTAAATGTATGTATTTCTGTTCTTGGTTAAAATATTGCAACTTTACAATATATTCTAGTCTATTGAGAGAAATCCCAAGAAAGACTTTGTTAAGGGTTTCTGTGTTTAAAAAAGGAAGAGAGAAATTTGTCTGAAATAAATGTCTGAATGGACTGATGGTACATGGGATGTTAAGAAAGTCAGAGGGGGTATGGTGTGAACTATGTTTGTTATGGTTTCATACATGGAAGGTTGTAGAAGGTTAGATGAAATGTGAACTATGTTTGTTGTGGTTTCTTATACCTGCAAATGCTGAGTTTAAAAGTTAATTATTTTTGGTTTTCATTTGAAAAATAGCTGATGACTCTTCACTGCAAACTGTTTATATATATGTATATATGTATATATGTATATATATATATATATATATGCTAGCTTTAATTGTATGTATATGTATGTAACTCGGATCCAACTGTGAGTATGTATGTATGAGTGTATGCAATCATTGTTTAGAAAAAACATGTTTCAAACAGCAACCACATGGCTTTCCTCCATCCTGGCTGGTAACCTGATTATGATGTAGGCAGCCATGTGGCTGGAAGCCAACTTTTACTAACGTTATAAAGATCTATTCAGAAAATAAAAGCTAAGTTAGATATTTACACTTAAGTACTTATGTCTTTGCCAAATGTTCAACAGTAAGCTTCTAGCCAATTTAAATAGATGGCTACATGTGTTTAATAAATAAAGTATTTGATAAATATTAAAGCTGCACCTCAATGCTTTTATAGACAATAATGTACCTTGCTCTGGCAGCCAAACTTTGTAATTTTAGAGTCATCTAGGTGATAGTCACCAGAAGCACCAGCCACAATAAAATGGAGCAGGCTGCGATCTAGAAGGCAGCCTATATATATGCTGCCAAGGGTAGGGCCCAAGACATGATCCAAGCCTCTAAGTGAAAGAACCAAAAGCATTGTGAATGAATCCCAAATACTGAATTTTGGGGTTGTTTGCACTCTGGAGCTTAGTTTTACTTTATACAGATTGTGGTTATATCATGTTTTCTACCTCTTAAAATACAAGAAGAGAATTTATTGTTGACATTGCAGAAAGACATTTGAGAGATTTTAACATTTTTAAGAACAGTTTTCAAAATATTTAAATTTATAAGGCTATGGGACATTTCAAGTTTATAAAGTGCTCTATATTGTTAATATTTTGACTTAAAATGAAAGGCTAAAATTAGGGTCCCAGCCATAAGCACCAAATACTAACCAGAAACTGGGATGTTCATTTTGTGATGCAGCAAGACCATGACCTAGGCAAAGGGCTTAGAACAGCTTCTGACTCCATGAGTCTTGACCCTTTGGGGGTTACAAAAACCTTTTTACAGGGTTAACCAAGGTCCACCTGCATGTCAGATGTTTGCATTGAGATTCAACAATGGCAAAACTGCAGTTATGAAATAGCTTTGAGAAAGTTGAGAACCAGTGACTTAGAGAATGTTTCTCCTTACTCAAGGTCTATTCAGGCTTAAGAATGTTGTCTAGCTTCCTTGTCTTTGCTAAATTTGTTAAGCATAAGCTATTTGGATAAACTGAGTCATATAAATGTTTATTTATTTATTTATTTATTTATTTATTTATTTATTGGTTTTTTCGAGACAGGGTTTCTCTGTGTAGCTTTGCGCCTTTCCTGGAACTCACTTGGTAGCACAGGCTGGCCTTGAACTCACAGAGATCTGCCTGCCTCTGCCTCCCAAGTGCTGGGATAAAGGCGTGCGCCACCACCGCCCGGCATAAATGTTTTTTATTGATATTTTGTTTTGGTATCTTTACTGAACCTGTATTTGATACTAGAAGAGCTTCAATTTAAAATCATTGTTTTTGAAGGCTACTTATTGTAGACTGTTAGAGAACATAGGTAAATAGTCAGTCATAAAGAATCAAGTTTTTTAATTGTTGTCAGGCTAAGTACTGATGTAATTAATTACAGGAATAAGCTTTACTCAGTTCCTTCCACATATTTTCAGAGTCGAGCTTGAAACAAGTAACTAGAAACAAAGTTTGTCTAATCAGATATTCCTGAACAGACCTCATACTTCAGAGATCTGCAGAATGTGGTATTTAAAATGTTGATCTAAAAGCTTATCCTATCACACAGACTTCCAGATCCTATCAGTGACCGCAGGTCTCCAAAACGATTACATATGGGGCACTACAAGGTCTCTGCCTGGATTATGGCTACACAGACCACAAGGCAAGATGCTCTCAATGCAAAGCCTGCCACCTGGACCCATCCCAGACTATGGATAAGGAGCAGAACATCAGGGAATTGATTGCAGCCCTTTTTGCCTGGACAAAGTAAGATCAGTCTTCCCATGTTCCTCTTCAAAGGAAAAAATTTGCCTTATGTGCCTGATCGCCAAATAAGATGATGCTATTCTGATACTTGTGCCCTCTAATGCTATGGAGACCTGGGTACGGACTGGTTCCTGTTATTTATAGAATTCAAAGCTGCTTGGCCTGCACTCAGATATAATTTATCCTTCTCAGATCTCTGATAATACTAAGGGCTAGCCTAGCTATAACTTTGTCATCTTGCAGCATCAGACAACCAGATCCTTCCGCAAGGCTATAGTCAGCATTTTTGCTCATTTTAAAGAAAATATTCTAAAATATAGAAGTTTAAATAAGGCATAAAGGTTTAAATATGGGTCTTAGAAATGTCTGAGGATATGAAAACTTATAAGCTTTTATGATCTCAGAAAATGATTTAAGATATAAATGCAAATTGTAAAGAGATAAATAACTGATTTAGATTATGATAAATGTTTCAGATTGCCCTCCTATTATACCATATAACAGTTCAGAGCTTAACATTTAATAGAGTTCTGATAAGCTTGTAGAGCAATGACTACTTACTGTTCAGTCACCAGCTCAACATTTTAGATTTATTTTAGTTGTCATCTAAATATATCTAAATATAAACCTAGAAGTGCTTCTCATCAGCCAAAATCTCTGTCTAATTTATACCTGGTTCTCAGGACAGAAGGAAAATGCACATGTTTTTATCTCAAATCTGTAGTTCTTTTTGGGACTCAAAGTTATGAGTCCAGTTCTGCTGTTTTACAGATACCCATCACCTGCTTTAGCTATGATATGGATTTCAGTACAGATTCGTGATATTAATGTGTCTAAATCTTTTATGTCATTTTGTAAGATAGTTTGTGTAGGACTCAGAGGATTAAAAGAGTCATAAAACTTTGATCCACTTCACAGAGCCTGAAAGTACAGCTTATTCCTAAAGATGGTATTTTTTTTCTTTCTCCTGGTCTTGGAACTCCTGTTCTTCCCAGTTACCAAAGATGTGGTCCTAAGGTTTCTAAACAAGTTCATAAATTTTAACTTCTGTTCCTAGTTTCAATTTGTATCAATAGATTTCCACTTGAACTTCAGTTGCTGACTATACTGCTCTAGATGACTATGAGCTTCTGACTCACTAAAAGCTCAAATGGACCTGCCCAGCCAATGTGATTGTTCCCTGTCTTTACAGCTGGGACAGATAGATACATGCTTCTAACAAATTCCCCATTGCCCACCCTTTGACCAGCCTTTCAGTCTTTTTTTTTGGAGGGGGGCGTTTCTGGCAACAATACCCCTGTGCCAGCTTGTAGAAGTTCCAGAAGAGAATAACATCATCCCATGGTCCCTGTCCAGAATAAGGCTGAAATTCTGGGTCAAAAGGAAACTCCCTTGCATAGAGGCAAGACAACCAACTATAATGCCCATTGACATACCAGGAATATGTTTTCAGAATTGTCAGTTGATAAATTTATTAACTGAAATGGTTCTGCAATAGGATAAGACATTTGACCTTCTTTGTGCAGAACCAAAGAGATATTACTCAAATATCAGAACTATTATGTCTTAAGAATGGCAATACATACTGATGTCATTGCCCTAGAAAATCTGTTAGCTAATGGTTCTTAGGTTCCAACATCCTTGAACCCCTGGACAGGTAGAATTCATGATTGACTCCTATCATTGGCACTTGTGAAGGGGGGAATGTGGATGGGCCCTGAAACAGCTTGATCACACAGCTTCCATGACAGACTTTGATACCCAGACAGAGCTTCTGTGACAGGCTTACTGGCAGGCAACACCAGACCAAGGAATAATAATAATTGAGGTTTAAACTAAGAATAATATATATATTTATAAACTCTAAATGCTGCCTATGTTTCATAGTGCTAGGAAGTATTATGCAGCTGCTTCCTTGAAAAGAAATGATATTGATTTACTTACTTATTACTGGACATTACATGTTAAAATTTCATATGTATATGTGTTGTGTTACTTAGTTATTCTTGGCTTGTAATATGCAGATCTATAATGAAAAGAAGCAAGCTGAGTAAGAAAAAATACAAACTTTACAATTTGAAGAGAAAAGGAACATCAGGAAATGGTTCAAAGTAAAATGTGGCCTAGTGTTGGTGGCACACTCCTTTAATCCCAGCACTCAGGAGGCAGAGGCAGGTAGATTTCTATGAGTTCGCGGCCAGCCTGGTCTACAGAGCAAGTTCCAGGACAGGCTCCAAAAGCTACACAGATGCCGGGCGTTGGTGGCGCATGCCTTTAATGCCAGCACTTGGGAAGCAGAGGCAGGCGGATCTCTGTGAGTTCGAGGCCAGCCTGGGCTACCAAGTGAGCTCCAGGAAAGGTGCAAAGCTACACAGAGAAACCCTGTCTCGAAAAAACCAAAAAACCAAAAAACAAAAAAAAAAAAAAAGCTACACAGAGAAACCCTGTCTCAGAAACAAAACAATGACAACAACAAAAGCAGCCCGATGCTAAATGGAACAAAGGGAGTGATGAACTTTGGGCTAGACCCTGCCCAGCTAAGTTTCCAACCAGTGAAAAGGAATTAAAGGTTAGGTCCAGATGTGGTGTTATACATCTTTTATCCCAGCACACAGAGACAGAAGCAAGTGGGAATCTGAGTTCAATGCCAGCCTGGTCCATAGAACAATTTGTAAATCATTCAAGCATAGGCAGTAAAGGAGACCATCAAGAACAGAAAGTTGAAGATATGTGACAATTGTGAACAATGCTATTCCTTCAAGACACAGGTTATTAAGGGAAGATCTCAGTACCAGACAAGGGTTACTACTCTATGAGTTATTGGTCAGAGAAATCCAAGAATCATTTACAACTATAGAGGCAATTACCATTATTCTTGGTTGCCCATTAGAACTTGATGGTAAGAACCTATTGTTCAAGACACAGCATAATTTGTTTGCAGGATACAGAGAAATTGACCTTGAACTAACCAGAAATCTCTTCATGCTGGCTAGGATCCATAGTATTAGAAAATGTTATGTAGGGTGCTTGCCTAGGGGAGAAAAGATAGTCATTTTTTAACCTATTACTACTGGAGCTTACATGCTACAATAAGGACATTCTAGGCAAGAAGTACCCACTGGTGTAATAGTGGCAACTCTGTTTATGGGGTAACTATCCATTTTATTGATCGAAAATGAGGCCTGATACACAAGAGGAAATATAGGCATGGTCCTGTAAATATGTCAAAAAAACCAACAAAACAAACAAACACACAAACAAATAAAGTAAAAACAAAACCAAGGCTAGGGAAGTCTTAGAGGAAAATCCATTGATGTTTTCATAAATAGTCATATTGCAACGCTACATTCTAAATATATATGTTTATGTCCAGAGATTCATGCTGCTCTCATCTTTGGTTAGGCACGATCCTTATTGCAGTTGGTGTTGATTAATTCATATTTGAATAACTACTAAAAGCACTGAGTATAGCAACTGTGACAACTCAGCTATACAGGGGTTGTCTATAATAATCCTTGTCAGGAATCAAGAAATATCCTGAAAAGGGTGTGTAAAGAAAATAAGATCTGGATGATGGGAAGGAATGCTGTGAAATATTGTTCTCTATAAATGACATGGCTATTTCAAGCATGATGTGACAGCAGTTGTGGTTATACACATACTCCTTAGGCACAAGATCAAGCATATATTCAAGCATGGAGGAGGGGTTCTCAAGGCTATAACCATAGCTGAGGAGCGATTGACACTGATTGATGCAAGAGCAAGAGTCAATTTTCTTTAGAAAAAAATGGCTTCTGGTAAGGAAAAACAGAACATGTTTAAACATAATTAAGACAATATAAAATAAACCTAGAGCTAGCATCATGCTTAATGAAAAGAAACTCAAAAGCATTTTTGTTCAAAGCAGCAAAAAGACAAGGATGTTCATTCTTTTTCTTTCTACTCAGTAAAATAATATGTTTTAGCTAGGGCAATAAGAGAAGTGAAGGGGACAAAGGCAATAAATATAGGAAAGGAGAAAGACAACGTATCATTATTTGAATATGATATAATTAATTATATACGTAGAGGTTTCTATATACACTACCAAAAACCTCTTACTTCTGATAAGCACACTCAGCAAAGTTGCAGGATCAAACATTAACACACTAAAATCACTAAGTTTCCTACAACAACCATGCTGAGAAAGAACTCATAAAAATACCATTCATTTTATATATATATATATATATATATATATATATATATATATAAACACATATGCTACACACTTACGTAAAGGCTATAGTGAAACTTTAAGAAATGGGAAAAATAAATTTAAGAACAAACCAGAGCCTTATATGCCTTCCATGTTTATAGATCGCCAGGGTTATTATTATGAAAATTGCCGTACTACTAAAAGCAACTAACAGATTCAATGTAATCCCCTGCAAAATCCCAGCAAAAACCTTCACATACATTGGAAAATAGAAATTGTAAATTTATGTGGAAATACAAAGGACTTACTGGAGCAAAAAAAAAAAACAAAAACAAAAAAAAAACACTGAACAATAAAGAGCAAGAAGTATCCACCATCTAGTATTTCATGTTATACTATAGAGCTAAAATAATAAAAACAATATGTTATTGGCATAAAAACCAAGAGACCTAGGATAGAACCAACTGCAGGAGGCTGTGGGAATATAAACCAGTGAAAACTGGTGATTAACATGTCGACCCACCATACCCACCTAATGGGGAGCCCTACCTGGAAAGGCCATCGGGTCACTGGCTGTGGAAACCAGTTGTTTTCTGTCTGTAATTATTCTTATGTGCCACTACATTTCTTCCCTAAGAACTGATATGGGTGTTTCTCTGGGGAATATACTCCTTTTTGGTCACACTTACAGTTGTGGATGGTCAGGAAGTTGATTTCGGTTTCAGCTGTATAATTCTGACAAAAAGGAATAATACCAGAATATTCTTCTTTACTGACACAGGAAAGTAACAATAGTCTCAGTCTCAAAGACTGCTAATTTTGGACTTCAGAACAAATTCAAAACTGACTAAACTGCCCCTGTAGAAAACACACAGAGACTAATTCCCAGGTGTTGTTCATTGCTAAATCAAGGTCAGGCTGTTTACATTGAGATCTGGCTCCTTGCAGTAGCTCTCTTTCTGCACGGACTCTGACTGTGCTCAAGGTTCAGCCAATTGTTTACTATCTGGGATCTCTCACCAACTTAGAGCTACGTGCATAAGTCAATGTGACATTACTATCCTGAGGGAAACTACATGACTTATCTTACATTTTGAAAATAGGTAAGGCCCTGAAAAGGTAACTTATGATTTTCCAGAGTTTGGCTTGAGGCAGCAGTGGAGGTGTGGAGAGAGAGGGCTGTGGAGAGCTAGTTGACAGCTGCTGCAGAATGTCAGTGAAGTGTATGTGTGTGTGAGTAAGAGATGAAGAAGAATCATCATTAGAAAAGTGTGAAGGAGTGAGTGTGTAAAAGAGTGAGTGAATAATGTAAAAGAAGGTGTTTAGTGAGTGTGAGAGAGAAAGCTGTGTGAAAGAGCTGCTGCTACATAGAGGAGCTGTGCCTAGGAAGTGTGTAAAGTGCTGTATGGTGACAGAGCTAAGTAAATGAGATGTTTAGTTGTGGCCGTGTGGAGATTTGTAACTGTGTGGAGGCAAGGAAGATGAAGCTGTATGGAGAAGAGTATAGAAGAGAAATATATGTAAAAGAAAGATGTGTAGCCATGTGAAAAATGTATGTATGTAAAGATATGTAGCTGTATGAAGCAGTGGTGAGATATGTAGCTGTGTGGAGACAGAAAGAGTCAGAAACAATTCTTCAGCTGAAGTAAAAGAGAAAGTTATCATCAGAAAGCATGTGTGTTTCCTTATTTTACCAGTCCGATAGATAGAAACCTATTTTAAATACCCTCAGGTAGAAAAAGTCTAGCCCTCAGATATATGAGAATTTTTTCCTAATCCCTAGCTACTCTGAGGTTTTCTATTCACAAACCCTGGGGCAGTTCGGGGGAGCTGGCCTCCCCCAGTCTGTGATATCCAACATGACTTTCAAAAAAGAAAAAAACTAGATGAAATGACTCCTAATGATAATCTGATATACTCAATGATGGTCACTAGAAGGCTTCCCTCAGCAGCTGATGGAAACAGATGCAAAGCCCCGCAGCCAAACATTAGGCAGACTTTGGGGAATCCTGTGGAAGAGGGAGAGGAAGGATTATAGGAAATAGAGGGGCCAAGGATACCAAAAGAAAAACCACAGAATCAACTAACCTGGTCTCATAGGGACCCACAGAGACTGAACTGACAACCAGAGGACTTGCATGGGACTGACCTGCACATGTGCTACAGTTGGGTAGGTTGGTCTTCTTTGGGGACTCCTAGCAGATGGAGCAAGCTCTGACTCTTTTACCTGCTTTTGGGATCCTTTCTTCTTACTGGGTTTTCTGCTCCAGTTTAAAATGACAGGAAGTGTCTAGTCCTACTGCAACTTGATATGTCATCTCTTCAACGACACACATGGGAGACCTTAACTTTTTCTGAAGAGAAAGGAGAAGTGGATAGTAGGGTAGGAGACGTTTCAGGAATGGAATCGGAAGAGAAGTGGTAGGAAGGGGAAAACTGTAGTTAGGCTGGGGAAAAATTGACTAAATAACCAACTAAAAAACCCCAACACATAGACTGATGAAATAGAGTTGAGGACTCATATATAAACCTACACTAAAATAATCATTTTATTGTTTACAAAACATAAAAATGTTTTCAATAAATGGTGTTGATTAAACTTCACATCTACGTTTATAAGGATGAGATTAAATCTTTACCTCTTACCCTGCACAAATTCGACTGCAAATGGATTGAGGACTGCAACTTAAGACCTGATGCCCTGAATATGATAGAGGAGAAAGCAGGAAACATGCGTGAACTCAGTGACATGAAAATGACTTTCTGAACAGGACAATGATATCACAGGCATTATGTTCCACACTTAATAAATGTGACCTCATGAAATTAAAAAAGTTTCTGTACAGCAAAGGATACCATCATTCCATTGAAGGGATAGCCTTTGGATTGGGAAAAAAGTCTTTATCAGATATGCATCTGATAGTGAGTTTGTGGAATATAAAAGGCACTCCTAAAACTAAACACTAAAGAAAACAAACCTTCTGGCTGTTGGTAGTGCATGCCTCTAATCCCAGCACTTGGGGAGCGAGGTAGGCAGATCTCTGAGTTTGAAGCCAGGCATGTCTACAAAATGAGTTTCAGGACAGACAGGGCTGCACAGAGAAACCATGTCTTGAAAACAAAACAAACAAAGCAAAGCAAACAAACAATAATAAAAAACAACAAATAATAACAACAAAATATTCCAATTAAAAAGTGGGCCATGAATGCATTAGCATATACATATACTCATGCTATTACAGTTGTTGGTGAAAGAGGCCATGGATTGAAAGAGATCAGGGAGGTAGGCATGTGGGAGGGTTTAGAAGGAGGAGGGAGAATAAAGTAATATCATTAAATTATAATCTCAAAAAATATAGAATTTTAAAAGGTAGGCCATTAAATTTAATTCTCAAAAGATTAAGTGGAAATGGCTGAGAAATATTTTAAAAATCAA
The DNA here is from genome assembly GCA_902168425.1 of Peromyscus attwateri. NCBI lineage: Eukaryota > Metazoa > Chordata > Mammalia > Rodentia > Cricetidae > Peromyscus > Peromyscus attwateri. Next base: position 26,050 of record CABHPP010095156.1, read on the forward strand.
CATTCTTAGCTCCGAGGTATTAAATTTAAAAATACTCTGAGATTTTAGGTCACACCAATGAGAATGGCTGAGATAAACACACAAGATAAACAAATGCAGGCACAGGTGCAGGCCAAAAGGAACCCTGGTAGAAATGCAAACTGATGCGTCCACTATGGAAATCAGTATGGAAGTTATGAATAAGCTAGAATTAGTGGTACAGGCATAGCTGAATGGAATGGCAGAAGTCATAGAGCCAGCACAGCCGCTTGACAAAGATCCAGGAAAGCTGAGCCACATGATGACTGCCATGCCACCTTTGTTTTTCATCTCCACCTGTTGAGTACTTGAAAGACTTTTAATATCTGTGCAATATTAGAAATATTAGATTGATGGAAATTTTCTTATGAATCATTTACGCCTTCTCCCAGGAATGGGAGAATATAAGCTTCCTCAGAACAGTCCTGAACATACTATTCCCCTTGCTTCCAGAAAGATATCCTTATCTACATGAAGGTCTTCCCTATGCCTTGGAGGTTGTGACACATGTAAAGAAGCCAGAGGACTGTTCATAAGGCTATGAGACATTCTTGAAACATCTGCCCCTGTACTTATACAGGAACAAGATATTCAAAACAAAGTAAACTTAAAAAGGTCAACAAGATTTATTGAGCTAGAGGAGTTGGTCACAGTTCAGATTATAAGGCTTTACCCATTGTGCATTCAGACAATTAAATGGCACACAACTCTGCCCTACATAAAGACATATTAATGAGCAAAGTAGGGAGTAGAAAGATCATAAAAGTCTGAGACCTCAGAATTTCCCTTTCTTAGAAAAGTGAGCACATAGCTAGGCGGTGCTACATGCCTTTAATCTCAGCACTCGGGAGGCAGATGTAGGGAGATCTCTGTGAGTTTGAGGGAAGCCCGGTCTACAGAGTGAATTACAGGATAGCCAGGACTGTTTGACAGAGAAACCCTGTCTCGAAAAACCACCAAAAAATGAAAGAGAGAAAGAAAAGGAAAATTAGCACATGCAGAGGCATGTTAATGTCATATCACCAAGGAACAACAGAATGCCAGGATTAGACATATAGACAAATTCTATAAAGGTGTAAACATTGTATTATGCCAGAATTTGAATAATAACTGCATTAGCTTTGTCCTCAGGATTTTTCTTGGGCACTCTGACCATTAAGAGTTAAGGATACACAACAATTCTTGTTCATACAATCCCTCCTCTTTCTCGCCAATTGAACTGGAGCTTCACCTGGGGCTTGGCAGTGGATCTTTGCATCTGCTTCCCCCAGTCACTGGATGAGATTTCTAGAACGACAATTAGGGTGTTTGGCCATCCTATCACCAGAGTCAGTTCGGGCTGTTTCTCGACCATTGCCAGTAGTCTACTGTGGAGGTATCTTTGTGGATTTCTGGGGACCTCTCTAGCACTTTGTTTCTTCCTATTCTCATGGGGTCTTCATTTATCATGGTCTCTTATTCCTTGTTCTCCCTGTCTGTTCTTGATTCAGCTGGGATCTCCCACTCCCCTAAGCTCTCTTTCCCTTGGAACCTTGCAATTCATTACCCCCACTCACGTCCAGGTTGTTCATGTAGATCTCATCCATTTCTCTGTCATTGGGCGATCCTGTGTCTTTCTTAGGGTCCTCTTTTCTAGGTAGTCTCCCTGGAGTTGTGAGTAGCAGTCTAGTCATCTTTAATTTACATCTAGTATTCCCCTATGAGTGAGTAAATACCATGTTTGTCTTTCTGAGTCTGAGTTACCTCACTCAGGATGATTTTTTCTAGATCCATCCATCTACCTGCAAACCTCATGATGTCACTGTTTTTCTTTACTGAGTAGTACTCTATTGTGTAAATGTACCACAAAAGCACAGGGACAAATAGCCAAACTAATGGAAACACATGAACTATGAACCAATAGCTGAGGAGCCCCCAACTGGATCAGGCCCTCTGGATAAGTGAGACAGTTGATTAGCTTGAACTGTTTGGGAGGCACCCAGGCAGTGGAACCGGGACCTGTCCTTAGTGCATGAGCTGGCTGTTTGGAACCTGGGGCTTATGCAGGGACAGTTTGCTCAACCTGGGAGGAGTTGACTGGACCTGCCTGGACTGAATCTATCAGGTTAAACTGAATCCCCAGGGGAGTCTTTGCCCTGGAGGAGATGAGAATAGGGGGTGGGCTGGATGGAAGGTGGGAGGGGGAAGGTCGGGGAAGGATAGGGGAATCTGTGGCTGATATATAAAATTAAATTAAATTATAAAATAAAAAAATTTAAAAAAAGAGTTAAGGATACATGGCTGGGCAGTGGTGGCGCATGCCTTTAATTCCAGCACTTGGGAGGCAGAGGCAGGCAGATCTTTGTGAGTTCGAGGCCAGCCTGCTCTACAGAGCTAGATCCAGGAAAGGCACAAAGCTACACACAGAAACCCTGTCTCGAAAAACCAAAAAAAAAAAAAAAAAAAAGCGTTAAGGATACAGTGCTTACAGTGCTTGGGTCATGGCTCAATGCCCAGGGTTACTTGAAAATTTTGTTTTGGTCTTGTGTCATTGAAGCTACCAAATGTCCCAGCATGAGTACAGGCTATCATATGCCTCTAGATTCTTAAAAATTGGGTTATGGTGTGGTGGTATTATGTTCGCCAAAATATTGTGTACCTTAATAAACTTATCTGGGGTCAGAGACAGAACAGCCACAATGTTAAACAGAGGTTAGGGAGTGGTGGCACACGCCTTTAATCCTAGCATTCCAGAGGCAGAAATCCATGTGTTCAAGGATACACCCAAGCATGGTGACCAACGCCTTTAATCCCAGAAAGCAAGTTTTCAATCCCAGGGAGTGGTGGTAGAAAGCAGAAAGGTATATAAGGCGTGAGGACCAGAAACTAGAGGCATTTGCCCTAGAGAGGCATTTGCCCTGAAGAAGCATTTGACCTGGAGAAGCATTGGGCTGGTTAAGCATTCAGGCTTCTAGCAGCAGTTCAGCTGAGAGTCATTTGGATATGAGGACATAGAGGCCTCCAGTCTGAGGAAACAAGACCAGCTGAGGATCCGGCGAGGTGAGATAGCTGTGGCTTAGTTCTGTGTCTCTGACCTTCCAGTATTCACCCCAATACCCGGCTCAGGTTTGATTTTATTAATAAGAACTTTTAAGACTCATGCTACATTATGGGGTTAATAAGAAAGAATGCTAACTATTTATTCATGATGTCAAAACTGAGGGGAAAATGATTGGAAATGATAACTCTGTTCTGTCATAGTTTATTAATGATGACTAAAAGATGAACAAAAGGAAATGAAACATTTGTCCAAAAACGAACATGATATGATCTATGTTTTGGAACATTATGAATGTACCCCTGTGTAGCATGATTCTTAAAAGTTCTTATTAGTAAAATCAAACCTGAGGCCAGTTATTGTGGTGGAACACTGGAAGGTCAGAGAGACAGAATAAGCCACAGCTACCTCACCTTGCCGGATCCTCAGCTGATCTTGCTTCCTCAGACTGGAAGCCTCTATGTCCTCATATCCGAATGACTCTCAGCTGAACTGTTGCTAGAAGCCTGAATGCTTAACCACGCCAAATGCTTCTATGGGCAAATGCCTCTATGGGCAAAATGCCTCTATGGGCAAATGCCTCTAGTTTCTGGTCCTCACGCCTTATATACCTTTCTGCTTTCTACCACCACTCCCTGGGATTAAAGACTTGCTTTCTGGGATTAAAGGTGTGTATCACCACGCCTGGCCATTTCCAATGTGGCCTTGAACTCACAGAGATCCAGAGGGATTTCTGTCTCTGGAATGCTAGGATTAAAGGCGTGTGCCACCACTCCCTAACCTCATGTTTAACATTGTGGCTGTTCTGTCTCTGACCCCAGATAAGTTTATTAAGGTACACAATATTTTGGCGAATACAATACCACCACATTTCCTCTCTTTTTGTCTAAAATTAAAAAAGCTTATAACTAATACAAAAAAAAACTATCTAATAAGTATATACAATACATATAGTCAAGATTGCATTAACAATGTCTAGTCCATTAACATTTGACAGATCCAGACAAAACACTCCATTATATATATTAACAATGTCTAGTCCAGTAACATTTGACAAATTCAGACAAAAATTTTCATTACTTATCTTATTTAAAACAAGTAGTTCCTTTTTAAAAGTAGATTCCATAATCTCCCTTTTTTATCTTACATATCCATATTCTCTCTTTTTTCTTTTCATAATACATTCAGTAGTCTACCTTTTGTCATTTTTATATCTACCCCTTTTTTCTTCAGTGTAGATTCAGTGATCTACCTATTTATCCTATTTTTCTTTATCTTTTTTCTCAGAGTAGATTCGATGATCTATCTCATATCTATTTTCTCTTTTTCTTTTTTCTTTCTAAGGGTGAAGATATCTTTAGGGAATCTTGAAAAGAAAATTTTAGGTTAATTGTCAATTCCTGTATCATTTGTCTAGTCTCTGCATAATAGGAAATTTCAGTGCTTGTCACAAGTCCTTGCTCGAGTAGTCTGTCAGGCTGGATCATCTCAGCTAGTCATCTCGAAATTGTCCTAAACAATTTGTACTCCAAAGTCAATCATTCCTTGGTGTTAATCAGCTTAATAGCTTTACCCTAGTCCATGTAGAATCATCGTTGTGGGATCCTGTCATCCTTTTGAAGATTCCAAAGTCGCTGTTAGGCGTGGTCATGGTTCCCTGCAGACTTTTTTTTTTTTTTTTTTTTTTTTTTTTTTTTTTTTTC
>CABHPP010095156.1:30817-52131 GCA_902168425.1 Peromyscus attwateri
AAGTTTATTAAGGTACACAATATTTTGGCGAATACAATACCACCACACCCCTGCTTACTAAATTCTGTATAAATAAAGAAGAACCCTGTCTGCTAGTCAATCAGGCTACAAGATACTCCCAACCACCATGGCCTGGCTCACTTCCTTTCTTCACCAACTCCTTACTTCCTCTGCTGGGAACCATTCACTGCTGGGATGGCTCCCGGCAAAATAGGTTTACCATATGATCCAGTTATAACATTCTTGGTTGTATGCCCAAAGGAATCTATATTGTACTACTTAGATACCTGATATCCATGTTCATTGATTTTATATTCACAATAACTGGGAAATGGAAACAGTTCAGATATCTGTCATTTGAGTAATGGATAATAAACATTTGGTTTATTTATACAATGTGGTGTTATTGAACTCATGAGAAACTGAAAATATGAAACTCACAGGTAAATAAATGGAGCTGAAAACAATTATTCTGAAGGAGTTAACAGAGACCCCAAAGGATAAAACTTTATGTGTCTTCTCTTACTTGTTGATGTTGACTCTGAATTTTCTGAAATGTATTTTTCAATTTGAAAACTCAAAGCAATGGAAATTAGTAAAGGGCAATGGATTTTAGGAGAGCAAGGAAGACTCCAGTGCTCTAAATGGTTAAAGGAGAATAATGGTATATGAAGGGATTAATGGGAAGAGGATGAGTGACTTTTCCCTGGTAACACCCTATGTGATCTTTCTTATTACACACACAAAAGTGTGTGTAAGTTTGCTTTACTAATCTCATAGGTACTTGTATCCAATTAAATTGACATTCACCTAAGTAATATTCAAAATCCTCAAAAACATGAGAGGATGGAATACTTTTACATTTTGTTTATGAGGTTAACATTATTCTGATATGAAAACCAAACAAATGATATAAAGGATGGATCTAGAAAATGCTCTACTGAGGGATGTAACCCATACTCAGAAAGGCAAACACTGCCAGTTTTCTTTTATTTGTGGATGCTATTTCAGAATCCTTAAAAGTGAGCAACCTGAGTTAACCTGGAGTAACCAGAGATACCAGGAGAGTAAAAAGGGAGCATGGAGGAGAGGGGAGAGAATCATCCATAAATACATATAAATACAAGCAATACTAAATGGATTTCACAAGCTGTATATAACAATAATAGCTAAAGAAGAGGTCACGGATTTGAGAAGGAATTGGGGGAAGAGGAGAAGTTTGAGGGGGAAGGAGGGAGTCAAAATGATATAAATATAATAATCATATATGAAATTCTAAAATAAATAATGACAAAAAAAGGAACCCAGCTACCAAATCTGAGACATGCTTTGCTCCTGCCAATTGACATTTAGGAGGCAATCAAGGACAGTCATTACTAAACTGTAAGGAACATGTGAATTAATATGAATATGAATTTAGTAGGATTGAGTTTGAGCTTATGACTCTATCTCTGCTTTGGATGCTCCATTTTCCCCTCAGCCCTTGTGGAGTTTATTAACACTCACATATTCAGTATGATATTCTGCAATGACACCTCATCAGATTTGATGTATTTCATGGACTTTTGTTGATCCAAAGTTAGAGAACTACAATCTCGCCAGCAGTTGTTTATTTTAGTTTTGTCTTTAGAGCACAACTGACACTTGATAAAATAGAAATTCAAAGACCCCAGTTAGACCTTGTGAATTTTAATGCCTAGGTGGATGTTATACCTAGTATTTAACAACTCCCAGGTGAAGCAAATGCCCATTAAATTTGAGGAACAATTGGTAGTGCTAGAGAAATATTAGAATTAGGGAGAACTGCTGGAGAGAAAAGCAAATATCCAGTACTGAAGAAAAGACTGAGTTCTGTACCTATAAATAAAATTACACTGCTTGATCAATAGGAGGCATGCTTCTGATTAAAGGGAAATACCTAGTAGCAGGTAGAGGAAGGATTTAATTAAACAGTATACATGCTAGTGGAAGTTAAGGAGGACCAGACAAGAGATTGTAATAATTCTATTTATACAAGACAAAGTGTCCTCTGGATCTAGTGAGGAGGCCAGAAAAACTTGGAATCAATTCTATAGAAGGAATATGTTACAGGATTTATTTTATTTTGGGATGAGATGGAGCAAGCCTAGTCTGAGGAGTGGGGAGTTACATTTCAGAGATGTATTACAGTGAACTGGAAGGTAATGGGGTGGTAAGGAGCAGATCCTACCTGGGAGGCAGATAAGGGAGATCACACAGGATCCTGAGCAGTGGATCTAGTTGGAGGGTCAGGGCAAGCAAGTGTCTAAAGAGCTAAGGAGGTGTTTGGTGTGGGAATGAGCAGACTAGCTGTCTGTCTGTTTAGGGAAGTCTCTAAAGGGCTTGATGAGCTTATTGAATAGGAAGCAGCAGGCCTACCTGGTGGTGATGGGAAATGGAAACTTAAAGGAGCAGAGCTGACAAATGAGAATTTGGATTTCAGATGACTACTCTCATATGCTAAGATTAAAAATAGAAATAAGTATACAAATACAGAATCCTGGCAAAATATCATTCTTATTCCTTGGTGAGGATGTCTATACATGGAAAAGAGAAGGTATTACATAAAATGTTGAATTTCATTGTTGAGGTATATTGTGGAGGTAACTCTTGCTTGCTATGAACAAAATGTTTCCTGTTAATTTCTTAACCACAGACAACAAGAAAATTAACTTCTTCATAAACATTCTCTGCTTAATACAACTTTAGTCTGATTTCCCACCTTTGATTAGGACTGTCTTAGCAGTTTCCTATTTTAGCAAAGACCCTGCTATCCTAGATTAACAAGAGTATCCCATAGTAGATATGGAATAATGTTTTTCATCTGCCACCACCATTCCATGGTATCTTGTCACACTGAATTATTTTCAGGCAGAGACCCTAGTAGTGCTCAGTAATGATCAATATTCTGTCCTCTCTAACTTTTCCTGGATGATAAATTCACACTTTCCTATATTTTACTTTGTGTTAATCCAAACTCTCTCTCCACATGAAAACTTTGTTTAGTGGTCTCTTTATATACATCAAGGATTAGTTTCACCAAGGTTTAATAAGTTATCATTGAGTTCTAGACATGGAGGTATACATCTATTAATCTAGCTCATGGAAGACAGAGTAAAGTGTATTGGCACAAATTTAAGGCAAGCTCGGTTCAGACGAGCCAGTTCTAGAAAAGAAGATGCTGTTTCAACAAACCCACTCTCCCCCTCAAATTATTACTGAATACGTTTCAAATATTACATAAACCCACACACAAACACATCTGAATACTGATATATTATGCAAAATTCACATGGTCCTTTGAGAAGATGTGTGTGTCATTGCAGAAAAAAGGCAACCAAAAGCCCTTTTCTTTGAACTCAGTCATAATAGCCATGGTTATAGAAAGACATGGTAGTAAATTGAATGAAAATTGCGGTTAAAATGAATCTCACTAAAACAGAAAAGGAATACATGGTGCCATCAAAAGTACCAACAACTATTTCAAGAAATTTTGACAAATGTATTAAAACAACACAAAAATATATTGAGAGTGGCATATAAATCGACACCTTCTGTAATCATAGCATAACTGCAAAAGTATTTTCTTTTGTTATATTAGCAAAAGCTTTGTCATGATATTTCTAAAGCCAGATCCAATGAAATAAGTAAAAGACTAAATGTAGAAGGTAGATATTTTATTATTTGTATTTATATTTGTGTTTTGAGACAAGCTCTTGCTAGCCTGGAACTTAATCATCTGTAAATGAGCCTGTCCTGAAACTCATAGAGATCTACCTGCCTCTGCTTCTGAAGTACTGGGATTAAAGGCATGCTTCACCTGGCACAGCTATGTAAGACAGAGTCTCAGGAGCTGGCTTTATACCTCCAGATACTCTTGACTTCACTTCCCAGAAGCATGATAATTGGTGGGGGCCCCAATTGCCTGACTTTGGATATATTCATATTAGCATCACATATGTGTACATTGTAGAGTGGGTGGATACAAATCCATGTATTGAAACAGTAATACTGACTAGCAAGTGGTGCATACAGGTGATACCAACACAGAGTTTGGATATGGCGTGACTATTGAGTATGTGGGTAGTTTGAGCTACAGTGTGAGACCTGGTTTCAAACCACCAAACAAAATGAAAGCAACAACCCACCCACAAAAAAAACAAAGAAATAAACTCCTGAAATTTTGAAAGTAAGTATAAAAATATAGAAAATATAAAAAGTCCCTTTCCAATGACAACAGAAATAAAAACCAGGATGGGATGTAGCCTGCCTTTTCCAGCACTTCAGAGCAGAGAAAATCGTGGCCCTTCAGGCCCCAATTTTCTACAAGGTTGGTTCCTTGCCTACACATTACAAGACATGGGAAAACTAGCTATGCACTGAATGATGATGAGTTTCTGGGTTGTGCCTCAGCAAAAGTGACACACGCACTCTAAGTTTGCTTCTTTGAAACAAATTTACTTCTATTGAAGGGTGTCCTGCAAATTTAAGCAGGCATATCCAACAGATTACTTCTGGATTTTTTATTCCTAACATGAAGGGGTTCTGGGTAGTCAAAGCTTGGCCTCACATTCATTTTGATTTTTGAGACAGGGATTCTCTATGTAGCATTGGCTGTCCTAAAACTATCTGAGTAGACCAGGCAGCCTTGAACTGATGGAGATCCACCTGCTTCTGTCTCCTTGAGTGCTGGGATTAAAGCCTTGTACCAACAAACCTAGTGAGGCCTCACTTCTTAAGTCCCAGAGTACATACAGAACATAAGCTGCAGTTTTCTGCAGGCATAATGGTTTTCAAAATGGGCTCTGATTGGGAAGTGGGTGCTGCAGAGTCTGGTATTCAATGTCTGACACTGCCACAATGGATTGGTGAAGAAGCTCAGTCAAGTGCTTGTCTAGTATTTTCCAGGCTTCATTCCCAGCACATTATAATACAGAGTATGGAGGTGCACACCTGTAATAACAGCATTCAGGACATGGGGGCAGGAGGATCAGAAAATCCAGATTATTCTCCACTGCTGCAAGCCGCAATAATAGGAACTAGGATTTCAGCTGATATGACAAGCTAATACCTGGATGAAACCAAGGGCCTTCCTGAGGTCAAACTGAGGCTCAAGGAGTCTTGGTGATATTGGCTTTTGATTATTAGCCATTTTTCTACTATGAATTTCTTGTGTGCTATTGTAGCTTTTCCATCGTTCATTGGGCACCATTTCCCCTCTACTAATGGAATATTTAGATAACCTCCTGTGCAGTAATGCAGCCAGGATCCCTAATTTCAGGCCTCTGTCATTATCATAATTAGTGGGACCTGGCCAGGACCATACCCAGGTGGATAAAGTCTTATCAGAGATACCTCTCTACTCTCTAAGAACAGACTCAAGCAATCAGACTTTCTGTTTGAGAAGGTCTGGCAGATGTGCTAATTGAGCTTACCTTTTCCCCTTTCCAAAGTCTTATCTCTAGTTTTAGATCTACCTTTAACTATTAAGTCAGAACCTAATTACTACTTACAGGTACCTCAAGCTGACTTAAGAAACCCAGTCACCTAATGCAGTAACTGCAGTAACCAAGGTAGGTGGACAGATAAGTGGCCAAAGAAAAATAAAGCAGCTTTATTTCCACTTGTCACTGATAGACTCCTAACACTTTAATTACCCACTTCTAAGAATATATAGTTGAGAACCTAAAATCCCCCTTGTTCAGAAATTAACAAAGTCAGCCCTCAGTTGACTCTATTGCCCATTGGTCACTGCCCTTTTGGGTTGCAGATGATGGCTGGCAATTACTGCTCTTTTGTGTGGATCTCATTGCCCCTCCTTTTTTTTTTTTTTTTTTTTTTTTTTGGTTTTTCGAGACAGGGTTTCTCTGTGTAGCTTTGCGCCTTTCCTGGAACTTGCTTGGGAGACCAGGCTGGCCTCGAACTCACAGAGATCCTCCTGCTTCTGCCTCCCGAGTGCTGGGATTAAAGGCGTGAGCCACCAATGCCTGGCTTGCCCCTCCTTTTGACCCTGAGGAAATTTAAGCCTGGTGACCTTGCTTTAACCAGAGCATTGTTATTGCATGGGTATATAACTGTAAACCTCAGAGACTTGGGAGGGTGAGACAGAAAAGAAAAGAGAATCAAAGAACTAGATGGGTAAGAACTGGAGAGGAATGAACTGAGATGGGGAAGAACTAGATTGAAGGGCTAGAAGAGAGTACTAGAGGAACAAGATGGAAGATGAGGAAGAAACAGATGGGGAAGAACAAGATGAGGAAGAACAAGATGAGAAAGAAAGATGGAAGAGGAGCTAAGATGGGAAAGACATAGATGGATGAGAACCTAGATGGGGCAGAACTGAGATGAGAAAATTAAGATAGAACTTAGAGGGGAGGGCAGATACATGTAGAGTGAAATCAGGCAAAACAGGAGCTAGGCATGAGAACAGAACTGAAGCTGTGTAGATAGAATTTTATTTTATACGAATAAAGTAGATGGAGGAAAGCACCAATGTACTTAGATTCTTCTCCTGAAAATAATTCATGCTGTTTGTAGCTTTTCTTCTGGGCTCCTGGGAAGAAGATCAATAAGGCTAGACCCTAATAATTTTCAAGACTCCACTAAATTGCAATATGGTAGCCAAATTGTGATACATGAAACCTCCTCTAAAAAAAAAGAAAAATGGTAAACATCACATATATGGCTATATATCCCTGGGCATATGAGCAACACTATCAGTAAATATTACGACCTGAAAACTTACAATTTGTGTTTATAGATTCATGAAAGGACAACTCCAAGTTATAAAACATGATAACACCATTTCTACAAATCAAGTTCTGTTACTCTTACTACAAATGATCAGAAGTAATTGTACCTTCCACCAATTTAATGACGTGCACATACACACATGTGCGTTTTGATATATATCAGAAATAGATAAATACTGAAATATTATATGATCTCACTTTTCTGGAAGGAGGCATAAAAATGACTTCTATGGAAGAAGTTGAATGCTGGTCATCAGTGTTGGGGCATGGCTCAGGGAAAGGTTGGGTTAAGGCTCCCTAATTAGGATGCTTTGGAGAAGTTTTGAGGTGACTCTAGCTGAGAGTTTGGTTTTACAGAACTTAGAAAACAAGTTCCCATGGAAATTTTTTGGGGAAATAGGAAGGCTGCAATGATGACTGTGGGGTACCACTGTCAGTCTGCTTGATGGCTGAATCCTGCTCCTGAATACAAAGATGTCAAAACCTCTTGCTTCTTGGATTGTCCTTGTAAATGATCTCATATTTAAAAGTTCAGCAATTAAACTAAGAACTAAGCAGTGGTGCAGGACAAGGAACAACATGGTAGACTCCATGATGAGCAGTCTACCTCCTGTAAAAGTAAGGTGACAGTGGAATGAAAGTTATTAATGATAGAGGATAAATTAAAAGTAGAATTACAGATGAGTTTCATTAGCACTATCTTAATTACTGAAAAGTGTCAATGCAAAACCCATAGCTCTCTTCAGAAAGAGAATAAAAGGTAGTTTATTCTGGATCCATTCTGAGTGACTGTTACTTACAAACACTGATTTAGGTTACCTCACATTTTGTTTTTCAACATGGAGCCAGTTTCAAGAAGTTTTTTTTTTTTTAATAGATTTTATACAGAACAAGGTCATAAATCAAGGCCAATTTAAAATACACTGGGAGGTATATCAGAGAGACAGATACACCAAAATGGGGAAGCTTTTCTATATGTCCAAGATGCTATCTGTCAACATTATCAATTTTTGGGTTGGTACAAGCTAGTTGACTGATAATTTAACAGATTCTGAAAGATTTTATGTTTTGTTTTGTTTTTAATTTGTTAGTGACAATCTGTTAGTTCTAACACAACTTGGTCAAGAAATGTCTGTTCTGGAGTGCTGGTATTAGCCCAAGATAAGATAACTAGTCTCCGGACATGCAACATTTCAATGTCTCTACAGTACTGACATTCTAATCAGCCATCCAGTCTCTGCACACAGGGCTTCTTTTCAAAAGCTTTCATTTACACAGTGAAGGTAAAGTGAAAGGACACTTGGCTAAATACACTATGCTGAATTTTATGGAGAGAAAAGACACAATGTCTCTGTTTATGCCATTTTCAAGTCCCCTGATCTAGATGTTATAAATTATGTTAATGATGACTGTTTTTGTAGCTTAGTGGTAGAATTATTCAACCTACTCTGTACAAACACTATGTATAATTCCAGGCAATGTGGGAAGGGAGTCCTAGGAGTCAACAAAAGTGAGATATTCAAAGATTCATAGAAGACCAGAGGAGAACACCTAAGCCCTTGTCCTATGCTACAAACTCAATTAAACCCACAAGGAAGTCATGTGAGGAGATTCACCCTGTGCAAACAAACTATGTCTCATGTGAATGGATTCTCAGTGTGTTACCTAATATGGTCAGCTTTAGGCAGAATACAAAAATATTCTTACCTCTTGTCCAGAAAGACTCTAGGGCAGAATGATCATATACGAAGATGAAGTAGAAAGGTCAGTCGTGTCGCAACAGCCTTTCCATGAGGCAATTTCCTGCATAGCTTTTACTATAGGTAATTATTCACTCCACAGAGGGGATCATCCTAGTCCTCTAGGGGTCCTGAATTTCAGAGGATGTTCAGGAACGCTGTATCTCAAAAAAAAAAAAAAAAACAAGAAATTGAATTGTTGTATGAGTTGGTAATTGTGGTGGCCATCAGGACAGCCACTTCTAGGGTCCAAAAATAATACTTTCATGCTAGCATGTGCATAAACTCCTTAAGGTCTGCTCTACTAGGCTCTTCATTTCATTTCTTGGCTCTGTACTCTTCATATGATATGGACTAGGCCTTGGTTAAGATAGGGTTGAGACCTGTGATCCTTGCAGTTAAGATACAGCATGCAGCAAAAACAGGGAAACCAAGAAAGACAAGGAAAGAGGAAAACAGGAGATGTAGGAAAAGTGAAAGATGAAGAGTCAAATGTGGAAAATATACATAATATCTTAATATATTTTCTGTAATCTATAGGAAACCATAAATTGGAGCATCAGCATAGTACTAGGATTACCTCTAAGTAGTCAACACTCTATAAGGGAAATCTGAGAAAAGAGATGATGAGCACTGCAGCTTAAGGTTCTCCTCAGTGTGGGGTCCTGTGAAGAAAGGAAATAAACATCAAAACAAATAGAGTTTGACTGTGGAGGATACAGGGGAGGATACTAAATGCATTGTAGTACAGGACAATATTCAGCATCCTGACAATGTATCTTATACCTGTGGAAACACAGGAAGCATTCAAAAGCAACAGAAATAGATGGAAATAAATGATAAAAAAGAGCAGAAATCAAGAGAAGGGAAATGGAAAAAATAAAATATTTAATAAAGTAATCCCTATCATAATACCTAAATCAATGGTTCTGAACCTTCCTATTGCTATGACCCTTTAATATACTTCCTCCTGTTTTGGTGTCCCCCAACCATATAATTATTTTTTTTACTACTTCATATTTGCAATTTTGCTACTGTTATGAATTATAATATAAATACCTGTGTTTTCTGATAGTCTTAGTTGACCCCTGTGAAAGGATTGTTTGATGCCCAAAGTGGTTGTTACCAACGGGTTGAGAAACACTCACTTAAATTAATCTTAGGATTAACAGCACTAAGGAAGTGAAGCACCTCTGTTATGAAAAATTTAAAATCCTGAATAATGAAATTGATGCAAATATCCCTTTTCAAGCATTAGAGTAACTAATATTGTAAAAAGAGCTAAACAAACAAAAAATGTGATCTATAGATTTAGTGCAATTCCCATCAAAATTTCAGTGATATTCTTCACAGAAATGGAAATTTAATTCTATAATTCCTACAGAAGTACAAGAGATCTTGGACAACCAGAGCAATCCTGAGCACAATGAGCAATGCTATAAACATCCCCATACTAGATCTCAAGTTATACTACAGCCATATTTAAAAGTGGGAGATGGTAGGATAACATGAGGAGGAGAAGGAGGAGGAACATGGGGTTGGAATGTAAAATTTAAAAAAAAATTAAAAATTAAGTAAACAGTATTGTGCTAACAGAAAAACAGAAACAGCCCTCAGGAGGCAGAGACCTGCAAATTCCTGAGCTGAGGTCAGCCAGATCTACAGAGCAAGTTCCAGGATAGACACAGCAACCTGGTGTCAGGGAGGCCCCCGGAGGTCCACAGTAATGACCTCATGTAGGACTCCTGGCAGTGATGGAGAGAGTGCCTGACCTGGCCTTCTCCTGTGGTCAGATTGGTGACTACCCTAATTGTCATCGTCATCATAGAACCTTCCTCCAGTGATTGATGGAAGCAGATGTGGATGTCAAAGTTCAGGTACTAGGGCTCCAGGAGTTCAGCTGAAGAGAGGAAGGAGGAATTATATAAACAGGGGTGGGGTGGGGTGTGTTGGGGTGGGGAGGGGGTGTCAAGATCATGATGGGAAACACACAGAGACAGCTACCCGAGCTCATGGGAAATCACAGACTCTAGACTATAGCTAGGGAGCCTGCATGGGACCTACCTAAGCCCTCTGCATGTGTGTGACAGTTATGTAGCTTGTTCTGTTTGTGGGGCACCTAGCAGTGGGTGCAAGTTCTGTCCCTGGCACATGAGCTGGCTTTTTGGAACCTATTCCCTATGGTTGGATATCCCCCTCAGACTTGATGCAGCAGGAGGCAGCTTGGTTGTGCCTCAACTTGCTATGCCAAGCTTTGTTGACTCCCATGGGAGGCCTTACATTTTCTGAGGAGTATGTGGGAAGGGAATAGAAAAGAGGTGGGGAGGGAACAGGAGGAGAGAAGGGAGGGTAAACTGTGGTTGGCATGTAGAATAAATAAAAATAGGTAAATAAATAAATTAAAATAAATAATTGTAGCAATATCTTTACTGTGTGAATCTCCCATTTTCCCAATTAGTGAGACTTGCAGTCTCTTGTCTCTCTTTGAATTGTTTAAAATGTAACCTGGGTCAGGACCTAAAAGAGATTTAAGGATGGCAGCATATGTAAATTGCATAAGCATAAGGTGTGTATAAATTAGTAAAATCTTCTATTGGAGTTCAACTCTTCCTTGGGCATTAGCTACTGCTAGCCACATGCTTTTCCCCCCTTTCAATAATGAGCTTTTCCTCTATCAATCCTCAAGTATGCAGGGTGATTTCTCACTGGAAGGCATATTACTTCTAGAAGTGTAGAAGAAGAACTGGAGGTGGAAGGAGAAATGTGACTATAGAAGATATGGAGGAGGGATATGATCAATATACAAACACATTACATATTTGCATGAAAATGTCTGCATAATACTCAATACTCATTATAAACAGTAAATATATACCAATTTTAAAAAGAAATTGATAGTGTGTACACTTTGTAGAGTCTGAAAATTTAACAATAATCCCAGAGGCCAGTTCTCTATCTTGACAGCTAGTGGATGTGTTACATTGACTTTATTAGAAATAGTGAACTAGGCTGTATTGCTTAACAACTGTAAAGTATTTCAGATTAAAAGCAGCATTGTTCAGAGACATAAGGGACAATCAGCATTATTATAGTTACATTTTTATTCACAATACTAATAGGAGTACACTGAAATAAGTGAAAGTTGTAAATTTCTTAAATGCTTCTCTCAGATTGAATTCATAGTTTTAGAATAAAAATGTGCATTTGCCCAGTACAAATTTAGTTCTTTTTTTCTTTAATGAAATTAAAAGTAATTAAGCATTTACCAGGTCTCAATTTGTAGGAAAGGTAGAATACATGGACTAGCTCTGTTGTTCCATATTGTTATGTAACATGAATCAAATATATGGTGTATTTGAAGACTCAAAAAGGAAGTAGAAATGAAAGCAAATAAGAATGCTGTATTTTTAAGTATTACTGAGCTGGTGATTAATTTTCTTTTCTTGTGAAAGGCTAGGAACCCAATAAAGTGCACAGAGTGCCCGACAGGAAGTCCTGCAGCTCTAGTCTGACAGCTGAAAGAAGAGCTAGTCCATATTTCCCCTCTCCTCTCTTCTTTATCTTTCCTTTATCTTCTCCAATGTTTCAAGTCACAACCCTCTGGCCACCCAGTTGCCATGGGAACAGTGACTCCTGTAACAATAGAAATGGAAAAGTCATCAACACACAAGTAGGAACCTTTCACCACTTGGAGCACTTGGAGCTCCTGCACAGTGGGCCAATTCTCCTCACTTCTTGCTGTTACTATTGCGGGTATAATACAATTCTGCTCAGTACCCCAGAAAAACATGTATTTTATGCTGCAACTTTTGTTCCCACCCATCATTGTGGTTTTTTTTAATCTTTTTGTCTGTCTATCCTCTGTACAATCACTCTTGATATAAACATCAACTTTGCTGTATGAATACAAAGGGGACCCAAAAGCATACAAAATACTGAGAAATTGTGGAAAGAGTAATCTTTGCTAAGAGACCAGTACAACCGTTTATATACACAAATGTTCCACACCTCTTTTCAAAGATTGATGGTATTCTAGATAGCATACCAAAGCTTTATCCCAAGATTGCACAATGCATAGTATGAAGGCCATGGAGCATTTAATTCTGACTTTGTTGGAGGTCCTACTCCCTGGACACAACTGATTGGACTGTGCCAATGTAGCATAAAGGCAGCTTTAGACAGTAGATGAACGGATGGTTGTGGCTGTGTTTCAACAGAGTGTTATTAAGAAACAAAAAGTCATTAGGTGGACAGGACTTGTTCCATTGGTCATTATTAAACAAAGAGAATAGGTAAAATACTGTTTATCCCAGTAGGAAGGTAAGGAACTAGGCTCCTGTAGACAAGGAGTATTGTGTTTACACCCCAACAGAAACTCTTGACTTAAAAATTGTGAATATATTTAATTCATAAAACATAGCATATATTTTCTCTTTCAGAACTATATATGACATGAAATAGTGCCTCATGCATTTTCAGACACAGATTTGTTAGATGCTAGGTGTGGTTACAGTGACCAAAGGTTCACCCTAGTATAGTGAGGCATTCAATTATCCCCCTTTTTTCTTTATTGAGATTATCATGGAACTGCATCATTTTACATTTCCTGTTTCAAAAACCTCCTATGTACTTCCTGCTCTCTTTCAAATTCGGGGCTTCCTTTTCTCTATCTGTTGTTTGGAATTTAAGGATCATAGGCTTAGAGTTCAATTGTCTCCTTCCTAGAGGAAAATTTGATAGCCTGACTCAGCACCTTCACATTAGATCAAAAGGAATTTCTTTCCAGATAACATTTTCTGGGGTCTCTCTCTCATTAAAGTTAATTTTCTTCCTTCTTGAATTTTTACTGTTGCATGAGGTACATGCCTGATGCCCTTAGAGGCTTTAGGAGATGTGAGATGTCATGACTTGAATTGCAGAATGTTGTGAGCTTCCATGTGGTTGCTGTAAAGTGACCCTAGGGCCTCTGGAAGAGAAGTCACCACTCTTAGTCAGTGAGCCACTGCTCCATTCTTTTTTTTATTGAGAAAAAAAATTGTTTCTTTACAGTATATTCTGATCACACATTCTTGTTCCCAATTCATCCCTGTTTATCCTCACCTAAACTACTCTATGCCATTTCTTCTCTCTCTCTCTCAAACAGACAAACAAAATAAAAAGACAATGAAAAAAAGCCACAAGAAACATGCACACCATTAAAAAAAACAAAATTGTAAGCAAAATAGACAAGGAAAGGCCAACAAAACAAAAAAATGTGCAAACAAAGCAGTATGAGACAAAACGTCCACAAAAATACCAGTGATTGTCTTTTGTGTTGACCACCCATTCCTGAGCAAGAGGCATAACCTGAACTGTGGTTAATATATCCACCAGCCTGCACAGGTCCAAGCCTCATGGAGTCCCAGTGCTTAGAAGGGGAGGTGAAAAGTGGCTCCCACCTTCACCAGGAAGCTATCTGTGTCTATGTCCTCTACAAAGGAAAAGTAGTTTTCTCCAATGTGGCAACTATTGTTACTTTTTTGGATTTTATTAGATTTCCTTTTTCCAAAATATCCTACTTTTCCTTCCTTGTACATGATGCAATGAATCAGTGAAGGAGAAAGTGAGTTAGAAATTATAAAATATTTTACTCAGATTCAACTGTTTACATACATATATTGAAAATATATTATTTATTTATTATAAATCCAGGGGTCTTAATAGTGCTCCATTATAGGAAATTAAAATAATTAGTGAAAATTCTGCATCATAACTGTTTTGTTGGGGAAGACTTCTTGTTGTTGTTGCTGTTGCTGCTTTGGTTGTTGCTATTTGGAGACAGGGAGTTACTATGGTGCTCTGGCTGGTCTGGAATTTTGTATGTGGAACAGGCTGAACTTTAACTCTGAGATCCACTGCCTCTGCCTTTGAAGTGATGGGATTAAAGGTGTTTACCACCATGCTTTAAGGGAGAGGAATTCTAGACATCTAGAAATGGAATGAAAGGGTTCCCTAAAGCCTGTCAGGTGATGCAATATGGATATGGTCAGAGTGCTGTGGAAGTGAGGGAACTAAGTGATATACTAACCATCCCTCTTTGAGATACAAGTTCCATAACCCAGGGCATATGAGTCTCTCCCTCATAAGAGCCATGGGATGTACTTGGTTATTGCAGTAGTGGGAGCCCATGAGTATTAGTTAGTGGAGCACAACACAAAAAGGTCAGTTATTACTGCAATAACTAAGCCTATGAAGGTGGTAATGGATGTCCCTATGAATATCAGAGATTACAAAAGAGTGGAAGAAGAACAAAAATTATTAATATATGTGCGATTATGTTTAAAGTGTTTAGACTAGCATGGAAACTAGATTCCTAAAGTGCCAAAGCTAACAATGGGGCATCATTGACTGTCCCAAGCAGACAAAGTACCTGTCTGGGTTCACTCATAGGCAAATGTGGTGAGATTAGTACTGAGCACTGAATGCCGAGAGAAAATGTGACCAAAAAGCCATATGCTGTACAAGTGAGGTTCTGGAAAATTTTAAATCCCACACAGCAGTTTACAGAGAATATAAATTCTAAATAATCGAGATGATAAAAATTAAGTTTGAGGCTGGCTGTGGTAGCACATACCTTTAACCTCAGGTGCTGGGGGCAGAGGCGGCTTTCTGTGATTTAAAGTATAGCTTGCTGTACATAGTGAGTTCCTAGTCAGCAAGAGCTATAGAATGAGGCCCATAAAAACTGCTTTAAAGATTGTTTGTCCTATTCAGTTTTTCTCACCTGAAGTATGCGTTGTATATTTCTCTCCTGCAACAAGGCAAACTGGGGCCAGATGTTATTTGTCCAACCCTAGGACTTTTAGCAGTCATTTTGATTAATGGAGCAGCAAGGGTCATGGTACTGTCCTGGAGTCTATGAGAAATGTGGAAATGGCTTGGCAAACATGAGAGCAAGTGTAATGGTTTGAATAAGAAAGTTTCCCCAGAGATTCTCTCGATTTGAACACTCGAGGCCCAGGTGGTAGCTCTTTTTAGTGAGGTTTGATTAGTGTAGCCTTGCTAGAGGAAATATATGACAAAGAGTGAGTTTGGATGTTATAAGCCTTGTGTGGGTTCCCATTTTTTCTCTCCCTGCTTACTGCTTGTCCTCTACACTCTCTGCTCTCTACTTGTATTTAAAGAGATAGCTTTCAGCTTCCTACACCATCCACCATAATTGGGGAGAACACTGAAGTTAATCAAAACAAAGAGATGATTATTTCAGAAGATATTATTCTAACCACACTGCTAAATAGTTGCACAATTATATTACATGACAGTGTGCTAATCAAATATGCATAATTTATATATAAAAAGAAGATATCTCACTTGGTCTAAGTCTCGCTGTTTCTGTCTCACTCTTATCTCTTTCTCTTTCTCTCTCTCTCTCTTCCCAGAAATATGGCTAAATGGTATTAATGTGCAATCTTGAGAATACATAGTAGAAAGAGAGAATAAAGTGAATATTGTCCTATGACTTCACATGGGTACTCAGTGTCTGCAAATGCACAGAGTATGAACATGTACATTCACACACACCCACACACATATAGACCAAAATAATTAGCACAATAATGATTTTTGAAATATTTATTTAAAAATAAGTATATGGTATTGTGGTAGTTTGAATGAAAATGGCACCCATGGGCTTATAGGGAGTTCCATTATTAGGAGGTGTGGCCTTTTTGAAAAAAGTGTGTCTCTGGGGGTGGGCTTTGAGGTTTCATATGGTCAAGCCAGGCCCAGTGGCACTTTCTCTTCCTGCTGATCCAGATATAGAATTCTTAGCTCTCATTCCAGCACTATGTCTGCCTGTGTGTTGCCATGCTTCACACCATGAAGATAAATGACTAAACCTCTGACCTATAAGTCAGACCCAATTAAATGTTTTCCTTTATAAGAGTTTCTCGGGTCATGGCACCTAGTCACAGAAATAAAACCCTAACTAAGATAGAAGTTGGTACCTGGGGCTGGGGTACTACTATGATAGGCCTGACCATGACTTTTCTTTTTCCTTGGAGGAATGTGGACTTTGGCTCTTTGAGTTAGGAAAGTAGTCGAATGCTTTAAGCATAGCTTAATGGGCCATCTTTATAGGAGCATGGAAGACCATGGTACTGAGGGTGATTCCAACTGTGAGGTCCCAGATCAAGATGTCTCAGAAGAGAATATTATTATATGGTCTAGAGACTATTCTTGAAATATTTTGGTGAAGAATGTAGATACTTTCTGGCCTTACCAAAAAAAAAAAATCTGTGTAAGGTTAAATTGAAAAATATGCATGAACAGCTTTGGGAGAGGACATTTCAAAACTACTTAGCATTAATTGTACTACTTGGTTATTATTGACCAGTGTCATAAAGATCTATAATGAAAAGAAACAAACTGAGTAAAAAAATATACAAAATATATAATTTGAAGAGAAAAACAGTACCAGAAATTTGTTTTAAGAAAAGCCTGATGTTAATAGAATAAAGGGTATTGGTAATCTCAGGGCAAGATCCACCGCCCCCCAACCCCAGCTAAGCTTCCAACCACTGAAACGGAATTAAGAGGTTAGGTCCAGGCATGGTGGTACAAGCCTTTAATCCCAGCACTAAAAGACAGAAGTGAGTGGATCTCTGAGTTCAATACAGCCTGGTCTAAAGAGCATATTCCAATACAGCCTAGCTTAGGTAGTGAAGGAAACCATCAAAAACAGAAATATGGTGAAGATGTCATTGAATTAGGGGGCTATGTTCCAGGTCCAGCAAGCAGTAAAACTTGGCAGTTTTAGAGTCATTGGCAAAAGAAAGTAATTGTGGAATTTCCCTTCATGGCTAAGGAAAACCACTAATGACAGGTGTGTGTCAGGGGTTTCCCTCATGGAGGCCTAGAGTGGATGTTGTGTGAAGCTGTGATGGTGAAGCCTGGATTGCCTTAGAGACCTCAAAATGTTGGAGATGCCAGAGCTGTGGGATAACTGCTGAGGAGACTGACAAACAGGAAACGAAACCAGCTCAAGGGAGAACCAGCCAAACAAAGCTGAAAGGAGTTGAAGATCTGAAAGGCACTTTGACATCAGACATGGAAATGTGGAGTTTGGAGATCCTGGCTGGTTTTCAGTATTGTTTTGGTCTAGTGTTTCCTAACAATTCTCCCTTTCCTCCTTTTGGAACAGTAATGTATATCCTGTGGCATTGTATATGGGAAGTATGCAATTTGCTTTTAAGTTTTGACTTTATAGCAACTTGCAGTTTAGAGAGTACAATGAGTCTCAAAAAAACTGAGCTTTTAGACATTGTTGAGACTTTGATAGACTATGGAGACTTCTTGTTTGTTTGTTTGCTTTTTGTGACAGGATTTTTCTCTATAGCTTTGGCTATCCTGGAACTCACTCTGCAGCCCAGGTTGGCCTCGAACTTGGAGATCCATTTGCCTCTGCATCCCAAGTGTTGTGATTAAAGCTGTATATTACTACTGCCTGGCTGATTATGAGCACTTGTGAGTTGGATTGAATGCAGTTTTGAATTACAATATGGTTACAAAGCCTATGGGGACCAGGAAGTGTAATGTGGTGGTTTGAATGAAAATGGCCCCCATTAGCTCATAGGGAGTGACACTATTAGGAGGTATGGCCTTGGAATAAGTAAGACCTTGTTGCTTATGTAAAAAAGTGTGTCCCTTTGGGTGGGGTTTGAGGCTTCAGATGCTCAAGCCAGGCCCAGTGTCACTTTTACTTCCTACTGCCTGCTGATCTGGATGTAGAACTCTCAGCTACCTCTCCAGAACCTACCTACATTTGCCATGCTTCCTGCCATGACAATGGACTAAATCTCTGTACTGTAAGCCAGTCTGAATTAAATACTTTCTTTTATAGGAGCTGCCATGGTCATTGTGTCTCTTAACAGTAATAGGAACCTTAAGACAGATATATATATATAATAGAATATATCAGCTGCAAAGAAAATAAAATCATGAAATTTACAGGATATTGCATAGAAATAGAACAAAAAAGTACTATGTGAGGTTATCCCCTCCAAAAAAAAAAATACTGTATGATTTCTCTTGCATTACAGTCCTAGCTAGAAACATTATGGTATTTGTGCTTACTATGAGGAAAACAGGAAACTAGAAATTAGTCACTGGTAGACAATGATGCATTTAGAGAGAAGTGGTCATAAAATACTTGTGAAATGAACATAGAGAGAGGAATCCTGAAGGCAGAAAGTGGTATAGTGATGGGAATGGAGAAATAAGATACCAAGGGAAGGGTTACCAGTAATCAATTGTTCATGAAGAAGCTACTTGGGAACTTGTAAACTTGCAATTAAGTTCAAACTATAATAAGTGAGGTTTAAACAGGAATGGAGACTGGGGAGGGGCATGCAAGAGGTTTATGGTTTGATTAATGATAATGATTGAAATGATAAAGATTTTCTTATTTATTACTGGACCTTACCTGCTATAATTTTATATGTATGTGTATTGTGTTACTTAATTATTATTGGCCAGTATTATGCAGATCTATAATGAAAAGAAGCAAGCTGAGTAAGAAAAAACACAAAATGTATAGTTTGAGGAAAAAAGGAGGATAAGGAGATGGTTTAAAGAAAAGCCTGGCTAGGTAGTGTTGGTGCATATCTTTAATCCAGGACTTGGGAGCCAGAGGCAGGTAGACTTCTGTGAGTTAGAGGCCAGCCTGATCTACAGAGTGAGTTCCAGGACAGGCTCCAAAGGCTACACAGAAAAACCCTGTCTCAAAAACAAAAGTAAGAAAGGCTGGTGCTATGCAGAATAAGGGGAATAGTAACGTAGAGCAAGACCCTGCCCAGCTAAGCTTCCTATCAGTGAAAAGGAATGAAAAGGTTAGGTCCAGATGTGGTGTTACACACCTTTAATTCCAGCACTCAGAGACAGAAGCAAGTAGAAATTTGAGTTCAATGCCAGCCTGGTTTACAGGCTGTGTTATGCTAACACAGTGGAGCATAGGCAGTGAAGGAAACCATTGTTATGTCCAGATTTTGGGGACCCCCAAAAGACCACCATGAAGATCAAATCCTGTATGTAAAAGCAAAGAGCTTTTATTTCAACCTCCAGGGCTTGGTGCCTCTGTCTGTCAGATGTAGTGGTAAGCATAGAGCCCTGAGCCCAGGCAGTGTAGGGTTTTTATCATAGCAGAGGTTGGGGTGAGGGGATTTCCATGGTTCAGGACTGTGATTTGCTGACAATTGTCTAGGGGTATCTGTAAAACAAAAACAGGTGTGTGCTAGATTCAAGGACATCTGGCAACCTTATCTAACAAATGTCAGCTAATCAGGGTCCTGAACCCTAGAAATCCCCTCATCCCAAGCACTGCTATGATTAAAAAAAAAAAAAAAAACTCTACCCCACCTGGGCTCAGGGCTCTCTGCTCTCACTGCTTTGTTGGACAGCCAGAGACCAGCCCCCAAGCTTGAAAATAAAGGCTCCTTGCTTTTACATATGCAATTCAGTCTCCAAGTTGTCTTTTGGGGGTCCCCTTGCTCTAGGCTTGTCTAGCCATTTGAGGGCTTGTCCTGGATCCCCCAAGCCCACCAGCACCAATGCCCATAGAGCCTGAAGCTGGCCGGTATATTTTCTGTGTGTCTGTGTTTACATTTGTGTTTTCTGTATTTACTTTCATTTGGATATCCTTTTGTAAATGGGCTTTTGGAATATATCCTTTTGTAAGTGGACCTTTTGTCCATTTGGATATCCTTTTATAAGTGAGCCCAAAATTTGTAATTCCCTGCAGAAGGTCCTTTGGATGGGTTTGGATCCCTTTGGTTGATTTGTGTTTGAATTTGATTTCTATAGATGACATAGGTTGCTCCTATGGGACCAGCATGAGGCTGGCATCTTTATTTTTGGTTTTGTCTCCAGGCCCCAGGAGAGCTGTTTTGTTGTCTTGTGTGTTGTTGTAAAAAGTTTTGTTTGCCTTTCTGTTGGAATGTCCTACCTATATGAATGTGTGAGAAAGTGGCCACAGGTATGCATGTTTTATGCCTGAACTTGTGTGTACATTGTGACTCTTGATGGAAGCTATGCATGGCCAGCCTTTTGGGCCAGATGGCCAGTGGAAGGGACAGAGGGTCTCTTTTGTTTTACTGGGACAGACTAAGAGAATCCCTCTATTGCTTGCTTGCTCTCTGAGCACACAGCAGTTGGTGGGGATGTGAACTGTTGTGTTGCTACACATCGAGTGATGGTGGCAGGACTAAGTGGCTGGGTGCTGGCGTGGGCCATGAGCACAACAGGGCTGGACACAACAGGTTTGAGGTCAGGCCACTGTGCAGGGAGCCTCGGGGTGGAGACTTTGTGGTGCAGAGCTAGAGGGAGCCAGTGGGGGCCTCAAGAACTCACAGCATGCCTGAGCTATGTTGGGGCTGGTGGAGAACTGCCCCTGTAGGGTCACAGCCTAGGAGTGGCCTACAGGTCCAGGGGGCCAGCAGGGCCATGGAGTCACTTCCAGTTTGCTGTTCTAGCACACTTGAGAATCCTGGGTTGGCAAAAATCTTTTGTCCCCATGTTGAGCACCATCCCCTTCCTCTCCCTTGCTAATGGGTGGGGTTCCCATGACCTGCCCTGGGGGCTGCCTATCAAATCTAAGAGAGAATTGGCTCCTAGAGCAGAGTAGTGCATCACTGCCTATGGTTGTTAAGCTGTGGTGGTTGTGTTATGATGGTGTAGCCAGTACTTTGATCATTTAGATTCAATAGATTACAAATTGTCATCATTTAGAAGGATTAGTTATAAATTATTGTTGATTTAAAAAAAAAAAAAA
>CABHPP010095158.1:0-16418 GCA_902168425.1 Peromyscus attwateri
TGTGTGTGTGTGTGTTTTGTCTTTCCCTTCAGCTGCTTCCCTTCATATAACTTGTAGGTTAATTCCAGTCTACCAGCCATTAAGTGCTGACAAAGAAATCCTAGGGATGAATTTTGAGAATCATCTTTGGACCCTCCACCTTCAGATCTGAATAATCGTGTTCCCTCTAGTTTCCAAATTAATCAACTTCCTATCTCAGATATCATCACCTCTTGCCAAGCAACCGCCATCCTTCCTGTAATTACTACAGTTAGTTTCCTCGTGTGCTCTTTGTCCCCTTCTAAGATGCTCTCCACAAGGAGAAAAGTCTTTTAAATATGCAAAATGGACTGTGCAACCCTGGCATCTTCGCATGAGCTTTTCCAGGCTTGCTATGGCATTGTAATAAAGACCTTCAAAGGACTTTCAAGGTCTCTACCTGATCTGCATTCCCTGCCTGCTGAATATGCACTCATTTACACTCATCAAATACCAAAATTTAGCCTCTGACCTCCACATGCATACTCACACTCATACATATTTATATCACAAACACATTTACATGCACACATACAAATACACAATAATAATAAATTAAATGTGTTTTTAGAATGAAGTTATAGGATCTCTTCCTGGTGCCTACAAAAAAAGTCTCAATATACTCCTAAATAAATGAATGAAAATTACTAAAGCCACAGATAGGAGACTGGCAGAATTTGATTCCATCCCTCTCTTCCTTCCTCCTTAAGAAAATCATAAGAAAATATGTGGGCAGCTCAGTAAAATAAGGTTCTACTCACTCAACCACTCCTCCAAAGTATTTTCAAAAAAATATTCCAACATTTCATGAAAGTTAATTAGTAGAACAAAAAAAGCAGGTCAAGATGCCTGTGTATAATTTGTAATGCCACCATGCCCTAAGATTGTCATAAGTAGTGCCACATCCACAATCAGTTAGTTATCTTGAGTGTTTATATTGGGCCCTCTGTCTAGAAGATCCTGATCTGGCCCTATACCAGCCAAGCCTCTCCCATAGGACAAGCAGGTCATGAACCTTAGAGGGTTAGCCCCACAGAATGTATCCTCCCAGCTAGACAATAACTCCCTTGCCCAAATTTTTCTGAGCTAGGAGTAAGCCTCTTCCTAGATCTATTCCAATGATGTAATACTGACCCTGTGCATAATTCTAGCTCATGATCGTAGTACACCTGTTTTGGAGTAGTATAGAGATGGCTGTCAGAGTTTGGGTTTGCATCAAGGGTTATCCACAGGAACATTCCAGAAGTTTTCCCTACAAGAGAAGGGTGAGATCAAGGTAGATACAATGGGGTCAAGAGCCTCCATGTGTGTTGACTGAGTGAAA
This sequence comes from Peromyscus attwateri, assembly GCA_902168425.1. NCBI lineage: Eukaryota > Metazoa > Chordata > Mammalia > Rodentia > Cricetidae > Peromyscus > Peromyscus attwateri. Next base: position 1,343 of record CABHPP010095158.1, read on the forward strand.
GATAATAGAGTTAAGGTTGTACAGATGTCTGGCAAGGTCATTAATTAGTTATTTATTCCTATAATAAAACTGATTTCTGTCTCTCTCCATCTGCTCCAACATCAGGCCAGGACATTCTTCATGCCCTTCTCCCTTTCTCAACATTTACAATGTGACTTAATTCTCTCTCTCTCTCTCTCTCTCTCTCTCTCTCTCTCTCTCTCTCTCTCCTGTATACAAACTGTCTGGTAAGGCCTCAAAATCCTTCAGTCTCTACATTTGCTGGAAACCCTCTTTCTACAAAGCTATTTACAAGCTTGTGTGGAACAACCCACACATTTCCATCTCCATACTTTCCCTACACTGTTCTGTTTCCCAACTATAGCTGTGTCCTCTCAGTTTACCCAAAAGAATGTCCAAATTTGGAGGCCTTACCTATCTGTTTCATTAAGTCTCTGAGATTGCTCAAAGAATATTTAACTGCTCTTTTCCCTGAATTTCCATGGCAGAAATGTCAAGCAATTTCACTTATGGGCCACACAATCAAAAATTAACTGTATGGGCCCCATTAATTTTTTATAACTAGGGCAAGAACTTATCTTATTAGCTATTCAGAAATGTAAGATTTAAAAGCAGTCTCAAGAAAAGCCAACTTTATTTAGATGTAGGTACTGACCTAGGCTTAGCATTAATCATTCATCTTTTTTCTTTTGTCAAGTGAATGAGCGCTGGCATTTAGCAAACTGAACAATCTTTCCAAATAGCAAGATGTGTTCAGTCAAGACACAGCTAAATTCCAACTCCAGATTTTCCTTATTCCATGATGCTTTTATTTATTTATTTATTTTGCAATAGTCTAATAAAAGAAAAGGTCCTTTCACAGAGATGATCAAAAACATTATCCAGGACCCATGACCTATGTAGCCTTAGGTTCTTGACCTGATGATAACAGAGCTGGGTATGGGTTTCATCTTGTGGAGTGGGACTTAAATCCACTCAGAAAGTAGTTGGTATTATTCATGCCACTCATTCCATCAGTAAGTATGTCTGGCCAGTCATTATTGTGGCTCCCAGGGTTCACAGCTGAGTGTGATTGATGATGACTTTTCTCCTCTTTTTAGATATAAGCCCTAGGGAGAACCTATTGCTATTATTTTAATAAATGGACACAGTATTAAATTGATTCCTAATGGCTTATTATACCCATAGATTCTTACGTCTCTCAACCCTCATCTGAGCAACTTCTGTTGTAGTAGATGGTGGTTCATCTAAAGACCCATAATGGGCCAAGATGTACAGAATAAGAGACTGCAGAATGCTCAGTCCTGAATGGAACATGTATGTCTCAGGCACTGCTCCTAAGGCTCAGGGATCATTGCAGAAGAGGAGGAAGAAAGAACGTAAGAGCCAAAGGCAGTGAATAACTCCAAGGAAACAGTGTCTTTTGGATACAGCAAGGCAGCTACACATACGGACTAACAGTGCTTGTGATAGCATGTACATAACCTGTGCAAGACCCAGCCAGACCCAGCAGGGAGATAGAAGTTGGGCACACAATTCCACCTCTAGCTGTGGAGTTACTGGAAATGATTAGCTGCTTCTGGGAAAGGAGGAAGGGTTTTTCTCTAAGATGTAACGCTTGGGTTGGGGCTTTAGCTCAGTGGTAGAGCGCTTGCCTAGCAAGCGCAAGGCCCTGAGTTCGGTCCTCAGCTCCAAAAAATAAAAAATTTAAAAAAAAAAAAAAAAGATGTAGCGTTTAGGAAGCCAATCACTCTCCAATGCTTCCATTGAATGCCATACATCCAAGAGTATTTGGGTAATATGAATTGGTCTTGTTAGGGAAAGAAAAAAAGACACAAATTTAAGTGAGTAGGGAAGTAGAAATGGATCTGGGAAGAGTTGGGAGAAGGGGGGTGAATATGATCAAAACTCTTAAAGAACAAATTAAAAAATGTAATAATTTTTTCCTGGCATGTACTGTATAGCAAGGTTTTTCAGGAAAGTACTAAGACTTTTATGTCTCATCTCCCAAACTTTGAGAGCACAGCTGGGTTTGAGCCCTTTTGGTTCACTTCGGTATAAGAAGTCCTTACCTCTCTCCACCACACACATGAGGTTTTATACAAAGGTAAGCCTCCAAAGCTTAAGCAATAGCCACTGCTTAGTCAAATGAGACATTCATGACAGCGTTTCTATGCTTCCTGTAATTATGATCACCCACCAAGAAATAGTACCACACACACACACACTGGGCTCTTAATACATTTGCAAACACATCAAGTCAAACCATGAAAATATCTTCGCACTCTCCTCCCACCAAGAAGAGTCACTAATAGTTGTGGATGGCCTTTTAATCAATGTTTCCTGACACATTATGTGGTATATTTTCAGTCATAAATATATGAAACAGTCACCCACTGACAACGACGCATAACAATTTGCTGTATAACATCTAGTAAGGAAAATATAATAATAAAAAAGCCACTGGGGGAGATAAATGCCATTAATTCTGTTGTAGAAACAAATTCTCCTTTTTTAAAATTCATTCATCACTTCTAGCCTGGTGTATTGTGTATACCTAAATTCTAAACTTGGACTTTTATGATTTTGATTAGCTGAGTTACAGCCAAAGGAAGAAACAATAAGCAAGGAAAAAAAATCCCACAGAAACCTACCCAAAAAACCCTTCTTTTTCATTTATTATGAAATAGATTAAGGGTATTGAGAAGCCATTTACTTCTCCCACACATTATTTTGATAAAAAGCTACCTGTGCTGGTCTCTGAAGCTAACCCTTTCACCAACAAGAAAGTGGATTTAATCTGGCTCTGTTTTCACTCCGACAAGATATTTTACCACTTTATATTAAACAGCCTTAGAGAGCATCTATACCTTAACATAAAATAATTATATTTATACAGTTTCCTGTCCTGTAGCCCAAATGGCTGGGAATCATAAGCTGGTGTGACATTGTTGTTAAAGGGGAAAAAAGGAAAATTCTGCTAGCCAGAGAGGGAAAGGAGGAAGTAGAAATTCAACAATTTTTTAAATTTTTCTCCTGTATCTGAAGTGTTTAATAGATGTCCCTTTCTCATCAATTAAGGTTTTCTTTCCTTAGAAGTTCCGCTTCCAATTATTTTTTGTCCCTGTAGAGATTTAGACTAAGAAGAAGCAAGTGAAGTCGGACCACAGTGTCTGTGTTTTCAAAGATAAAAATGTTATGAGATGGTTCAAAAGAGAAGTTTGCATTCAGGAAGGAGGCAAAAGGTCATGCTGTGTTTACTGAAGGAGGGCAAGGGGGACCTAAGAGTTGGAGCAAATGGAAAGATACTAACACAGTTTAATTATATGGATAGATGCCTTGTTCCACAGAACCAAATGGGATAACCCATCATTTTAAGGATGTTTCACAGACTATTTCATGAGGGAAGCATCCATCCCCTTGTATAGAATAAAAATGCATGTATATGTTTGATATAAAGTGTATTTTTATTTTGGACAATTCAAGTTTTGGCTTACCTTAACATACCTGTAAACACCATGACTATAGGCCCAACATTAGTTAATTACAAAACCAATATACAAATAGTTTCCCATTAAAAATATACCACAGACAATGTGCTACAGCTTAATATAGAAGGAATATCCTAGAATGTGAAAGAAAAGCAGAAAGTTTCCATTCTCTGAGGTGAAAAAAGGAAAATCTACCCTCAAAGGGATGTTTTATTTGAATCATGTTTCAATAGTCCTCAAAGGAGTGAGGTAGTCGGGGTTAACACGAGGCATCAGTGAAAATCCAACTGATGGGGCAGGTCAGTGAAGGATTAACTGCTCGCACTGCACTTTGACGTTGTAAGATAGTTCCCAAACATGTAGCAGGAAAAAAAAAATCAGACCCCATACAGAAGAGTGAGAAGATCTTTATGTAATAATGTATCACCGTTCTTACAAACGCCCAGGAAAGGACACTCTTTTCATATGCACAGACATCTTGGGTATGGACAGGAGCGATCCATCATACTGGCCTAGTCAATGTAAATGCACCTTAAGATCTTTAGACATTCTTGGTTCAGAATCATTGATTCACCTGCTCATTTAAGAATTGTGCAGCAAGTACTGACTTTGCAGCAGGGACTGTGGTCATGAGGGAGACACCAGGAACAAAATGCTCCATGTTTAGTGAGAGAAATAAGCCAAAATACAATTACAGACCAGTTCAATAAGTCTTTATTAACTGAGTCACTTGTCCTTGCTCTTATGGACTCTGAAATATAGTGATCCTGGCTCTTCAGTAAGACACAACCTCTACCCTGAGTTAATAAGCAGTAGTCAAGTTTAGGTGTTAGACTATTTTAACACTGTTAGGATGATCCAGGATTTTTTTTTAAGTGAATGTCCAGTTTAATACCCATACGTGCAAAGCTGTGGTCTAAAACCATGAAAACATCATTGCTGTGGGATGTTCTGTATGGCAAATGTGTTGCTAATAAAACACTGATTGGCCAGTGGCTAGGCAGGAAGTATAGGCGGGACTAACAGAGAGAATTAAAAGAGCAGGAAGGCAGAAGGAGACACTGCCAGCCACCGCCAGGACAAGCAGCATGTAAAGATGCCGGTAAGTCACAAGCCATGTGGCAAGGTATAGATTTATAGAAATGGATCAATTTAAGATATAAGGACAGTTAGCAAGAAGCCTGCCACGGCCATACAGTTTGTAAGCAATATAAGTCTCTGTGTTTACTTGGTTGGGTCTGAGCAGCTGTGGGACTGGCAGGTGAAAGAGATTTATCCTGACCGTGGGCCAGGCAGGAAAACTCTAGCCACAAATGGCACCAGAACGTGGGGCAGGAATTTCCACCTAAAACCTGAGAAAGCATAAAAAAAAGATTCTAAAACGGAACTAAAACAGCTTCCTAGTTGTCTTTGTCAAGTTATCCGCAGCCTGCGGGCTTGAGCTACTGTATGGTGGGTTCCTAGCATTCGTGTTTGACCTGCAGTATGGCGGAAATGAGGCATCTGCAAGTGGCACATTAAGCTGCCTTGTGGATTTAGCCTTCGCTAGTACAAAACAAAACAAAACAAAAAAAAAAAGAGGTTTCTGGGCTACACGCTGCTTTGATGGAAGCATAGACCCACAAAGGCTCCCAGAGCTGGTGGTAAACGTATCACCGCCATGTTGGGAAGCTGAGGTGGGCAGAGCCAGCAGCCACAGCACCATTTCAGTCTTAGAATGCTGCAGTTTAAAGTAACAGGTTCACAATAAGACAGATTCAGATGGAACAAGACTTTAAATGCTTTAAAATGTGTGTAAAAAAAATACATAGGCTTGAAAGAGACAAAAAAGGTGATATATACAGTTATATAAAGAAATAGTTTTGAAAAATAAAGTCTTTAAAGAGACAGTAAAGGTAGTATAAAATATAAGCCACGTAAAGATGGATATCATACAGAGAATCTGCATTGTGTTGTCTTTGGGATTCTTAACTGCAGAGAGATATTTGATTGTAAAGGAAGCTGAGTTAAACCAATATGTATATTTTAAAGACACCTTGACTTCAAAATTTGGATGTAAGGATATGTTGCTTTGGAAAGGAAGCTCTGATTTTGTTTCCACAGAAAGCCAGAGGCTATGGATTTGTTCCAGATTAAGATACATCAGGTTTGACCAGCCAAGACCACCTGAAAGGTTTCCGATGACACCATGGCTCAGATGATCCAACATCCAGAACTGTTTCAAGGCAACTGGCTCAGATGATACACTCTCATGAACTACTCCATAATTCTAAAATTTTCTTTGTGTCCCCATAAGATACAGTGCCCCCCCTCCAGCAGGAAGTAGTAAGAGAAGCTACGCCCAAATTCCCAAATTATATGTAATTTACTTTAAGGTTAAAACCTTCCTTTTTGAAAAAAAAAGGGGGGGGGGAAGTGCTGTGGGATGTTCTGTATGGCAAATGTGTTGCTAATAAAACACTGATTGGCCAGTGGCTAGACAGGAAGTATAGGCGGGACTAACAGAGAGAATTAAAAGAGCAGGAAGGCAGAAGGAGTCACTGCCAGCCACCGCCAGGACAAGCAGCATGTAAAGATGCCGGTAAGTCACAAGCCATGTGGCAAGGTATAGATTTATAGAAATGGATCAATTTAAGATATAAGGACAGTTAGCAAGAAGCCTGCCACGGCCATACAGTTTGTAAGCAATATAAGTCTCTGTGTTTACTTGGTTGGGTCTGAGCAGCTGTGGGACTGGCAGGTAAAAGAGATTTATCCTGACCGTGGGCCAGGCAGGAAAACTTAAGCCACATATCATCCCATGTGGCTCTGACTGAAATAGCTATTATGTAATTTTTTGACAATTTTATATATGCAACAAAATCTATTTCTCTAAAACAACCATCTCTAAATGACCAGGCTTATATTACATGAAAATGTTTCCCTAAATTATTTTTATCACAGGTGTACACAAGCTTCTAGCTGATTTCATACTACCAATTCTCACATTTCAATGAGTATAGGAATCCCACAGGAAGAGCATTTAAAATGCAGATTCCTAGGCCACACTCTCAGAGATTCATATCCAAAAGAGACAAGGAGAGGATCCAGAAATGCATGATTTTAAGTGTCCCACGTGGTTCTAATATGGTTATATCCAAGACTATATTTTGAAAAACTTATGTCAACACAAACAACAAATACTGCCAAGGATGCTAGGGAATTTGTACACTACTTATACACTTATACACTACTGATCTTACGCAAATTAGTGGAGTCTCAATGGAAATCAGTATGGAGTTTCATCAAGAAAATAAAAAAATAGCATATGATTCAGCAATATCACTTCTGCATATACACTGAAAAGAATCTAAGCCTGGGCACATCCATCTTTACTGTGGTGTTTAGTTACAACATTCAATTTATGGAAGTAACCTAGATAAATGGATAAAGAAAATACAGCATATATATCAATAAACACAAGAAGTTTTACTAGAACATAAAGAAAAATGAAATTGGAGGAGGGAGGACAGGGGAATCCGTGGCTGATATGTAAAATTAAGTTAATTATAAAATAAAAATATTTTTAAAAAAAGAAAAATAAAATTATGTCATTTGTAGGAACATGAATGGAATTGAAGAGCATCGTGGTAAGGAAAATAAGATAGGTTCAAAGAGACAAATGTCACATGTTTTCTCTCCTATGTGGGATCTAGATTTAATACATGCATGCAAACACATATATGTTAACATACACCATAAATATTAATATATAAATGTATATCTTATTTAAAGTATATATTTATATACTTTGCAAATATATATATATATATATATATATATAATTGAAATTATTATTACATGAAAGTAGAGGAGGAACTATTTGAGATGAGGAAGAAGAACAGGAGGAGAGGAAAGGAGATAAGATAGATAAGTGGGGAGTGAATAGGAGCAAAGCATTTAATACACATAGGTGAAAATATCACAATAAACCCATCATTGTACACAATGACTATTCCACAGCACAGCACTAAAAATGGTAATCCATACATTTGAAGTTTTTGCCTTAGTATGGAGGTAATAAGTGTCCTCCATAATCTAATCAGTAGCAATTACACATTCAGCATGATTACAGTTTTAAAACTGAGCTTTAGCAGGGGGCCGGCTTAGTCCCACCATTTTGCTCATGCATTCCCTTACCATGGCCAAGAAGATCCGGCCACCTGCGCCATGCTGCAGCCCATGGCATTGACCTTCATTCCTCCAAGAAGCCTCTCTAAAATGATCCAAATTCATACAGTTTTTTTCTTATCCCAGCTGCCTCTAGACTAGCTAAATGGATTATTGCGCACATTACTTCTACATAGACGCCACTATCACTTTATTATGTTCTTTTTAAATCTAGATAATGCCTAGACATACATTGAATGAGTCCACTGGGCTCCTCACCAATGGGCCTCCTCCTAAACTAAATTGACCTTGCACGCATCAACTGTACATTTGCTCTAGATAGGAGCATGGATGAAACTTTTTAAGGACTCATACGTCACTCATGAGAAATGTCCAGGTCTATAGACAGTGGATACAAAGAAGCCTCAGCATTTCTGAGTGGGTTATGTGGATATCACAAGCAGATCATGGAGAACTTAACCTGTTGCTTCACAAGCTCAAGGCCGATGACAGAGACGCCAAAAACTTTACCATCTAATGATAGCTTCAGAAAACTGAGGCCTAGGCACTTCCATGATGCGCCACTATGATGAAGCAAAACTCAGTCCTGTGCCCCCCTCATGGATCATTCCAGTACCAAAGTCTCCCCTCAACCAAACTTCAGAGCAACAGACTAAGGGTAAGAGAGACGGGGACAGTAAGTGAGATGCCTAACAAAAAAGGACCAGCTTTCTTTCCAACAACCTACCTGTTAGCATATCCACTAGACTCCCTTAGTACACAACATGAAGCTTGATGATTAGATGTGACCCGAGAGCCACCAGCTCACTTTTAGCAGTCTCCATCACTGCCAATGTAGCATCATAACACCTAAACGATAACTCCTGCAGTCAGAGATACAATTATCTTTTACATGGACTTCACACCCCTGTGACTGTGAGTCTAATACTTAACAGCTATTTTTAGCTTTCATCAATTCATTATTTTAAAATTCTCTCCTGGCAGCTAAGTCCTAAGAATAAAAATACCCTACGCACTTTGTAAATTAATTTGAAGTCTATGCCACAGAGTCTGAATATTACTTCAGCAGTGGGGCATGGCTCTGCTGAGACACACGAGCAGGGCACTTCTTGAAGCTAATGCAGTGTACGCTCTTAGGTGATGTGAAAAAAAGAATCTGGTACTGTTGCCATCCTTTTGCCTTGAGATAGTAAAAGGAGAGAAAAATACCCAAGATTTAGTATTCCATGGCTCCAGATGGGCCAAGCAATTCAATAACTCATTCTGTACCACACAGTAAGTGAAAAACACACTCAACCTTTTAGACACAATGCCCTTCTGTCAATATCACAACACCCACATGTGCAAAGATGAGAGCCAGCATCCATTTATTTTCAGAGTTTCTTTGGCACGCTATGATGTGTGGTGTGATGGTTAGTGATATAGCAATTCATGATTGATTATGCTTGTCACAAAAACATAGAACTTCAGGCAGTGTAAAATAGAGATGGATCTTGGCCATGAAGTCCAAAGCATGACCACTTATATGAACATATCCTGTGATTCTATGATGAATAACTCATTGTGGAGACAGGGGTAAAGTGTACTCTGTTTCCATCCCAACCACAGCCTCAGCCATGTTTAACCAAAACCTTCACAAATATGGCATAAGAGAGAGCCTCACCAGACTTGGAATAATCTAGACTAGGTTCAAGGTCTAGCTTCCCACTTGCCATCTGAGTAGCCTTGAGCACGTTCCTTAAAAATCCTCACTGCCTCAGCTTCCTCACCTACAAAATTAGTATACATTATTAATTCTTAGAAGTTTCAGGTCAGAAAATATATGTGAAAACATATAAAATAGGTGTTAGCGAAGAGATGCTCACGATCATTAACCTTCTCAAAACTATATCAATGATGTTCTCTTCTCCAGGCCTCCTCTGCTTCCCGTTTTAACTGTGACAAAGTCCCCGAACATAAATGAAGTGACCCCATCACTAGTAAAGAAACAAATCCTGGAACAGTTCCTTCTTGTCTGACAGTTGGTATGCACATGCTTCACTGGCTTTACTGTTTAGCCATGAAACCTTCATCATAAGTGTCATTTGGCTTTAACTTTGCAATAAGGTAATTATAGTGCCAGGCTTATTAAAAACAGACGCCATCACAGGAGACTTTGACAGATGTTGGCTGAAGTTCTAACTTGACAGGCAAGTGGGATGAGCAAGTGCAGGGCAGAGCTAAAGACATTATATTGCAAATGCTGTTTATTTTCTGTCAACCATAAGCTATGCAGTAAATAACACATTATAAAAGAGATCCAGAAATAACATTAAGCCAAAATGGAACCATCAATTATTCTCTCTTCTTTAGCTTTCAAAAGATTTTTCCCCCTTCACAGTTGGTCCTTGTCCCCTTATTCATTAATTGCTTTTTTCCCTGACTCCCCTGCTCTGCTTCAATGCCTATAAATCATTGTAAAAAAAAGGAAAAGAAAGATAAAATGTTACTATTATGAAACTAATGTAAAAACGGTATTTAAATAAATCTGCTTTTGCTATCCAGCCAACTCTCTCTAACCTCTGAGCAAGAATTTGAAGCTTCCCTGGCAAATGTTTTTGGCAGAGTATGTGTATTTTTAGAACCCACACTATTTTAGGCACTGGGCAGTGTCCAGTGTTACAGTAATCTCTCTATAGCAACTTGAATGTAAATTTCAAGTACACTCTGGAAGGTAGTTCAAGGTTTTACTGAACAAAGCACCTTGAAAACATTTTCCTGTGCTGCTGAGTCACACAGGACTCCAGATTGGCCAGCTCTGGCAGCAGAATAACAATGAATGGAGCAAATGCTGAGGAGAGAAAGAAAAACACAGGTAAAATCTATCAAATAACCCAAATCAACCACACTGGCGGTCATACCTCTACTAATGCCCTAGGAAGACATTTAAATTATAATGGGTTCTTTTCCCATGATTCTCTCTGAAGTTACTGGTTTAGTAACTAAGGATCTGTCACATGTTCAGCATCATGCTATATTGCACTGGCATAAGTGAGTCATTCACTCAAATATTCTGAGTGCCTAATATGCATGACAAATTGGGCATCTAATTGTGACTAAAACAGTAATGTACCCAACAGTGCATTTCTGTGTGTATTCTCAAGATATTAAAGAGTAACTCTGAAAACTCTTGGGTTCTCTAAGATAAAGCCCATTGGGTATACCTAATTTTGTCAATCTATCACACATTCCCTGATGAGCATACCACTGTTCCAAGTGAAAGTCATGGGTATAGGAACTTCTGGTAACTTCCACATTGTCTAAGTAGGTCAAAGTAGAACTGACAGAATTAAATGAAATAAAACTAAGGAATGTTTGATTCCATCAATGAGTAATAGCACTGCTATTCAGTGAGCTCCTTTATGCATAATAAAGGTACATAGCAACAAACACAGGACAATAAATCCCATTGAATGCAGGCCAGTATTTCAGGTTCTCTGAGATACCAGATTTTCACTGGCTGTATTACCTGAAGATTTACATGGGTGCAAGTGCAGTGGGCACTTTGAGGGCTGGTCAAAGGGATTCATTGATTAAAACAACAACAACTAAAGAAAGCCACTCCTTACCTTGTCGACTTTTCCACTCAGACTCAGTGATCCCAGGTTATAAATAATAACAAATTATAATGCATTTTATTAGAGGATTTTAAATTGTTCTCATCCCTGGAGATAAATGGAAGCTATCAACAATGCCTAAAATGCCATGATTGGAATAAAAATCTAGAAAGCAAAGCATTAATTGAACTATAAGGCTTTTGGAAATATGAACAGAAATGAATGTGGACCTCTTAGAGCTCTCAAGGGGGTGTAGAGTTCGGTAAGAATGACAGAAAAGCACTTGAGACCACTACCCATTACCACAATTCAGTGGGAATAAGATATAAAAATGGAAACTCTTGTCTATTCACAAACTGAATTCAATTTCATTGACAATACCACAATGAAATTCTACCATATCAGCATAGCAAGCACACCAAGCCAATATATCTTTAACTCTATAAGCGCTAAAATTCTCTAAAACCATTAACCAAGCTAATCTTTTAACTATTTTACAATGGGGAGGTTGAGCACTATTATTTCAACTTGACAAGGGAACACAAGGGATATTCCTAAATGGCAATAAATTGCAAGTAGCAGTCACCAAGTCCCCCACTACTGGGATTTTGTCCTGCTTGCTAATTGCACATTTCTAGTAACATACCTTGATATATATGTCTCTCCCTCATCTTACATCATAAATTTATTTATGGCACATATTGGTGCTATAGGAAGAATGCATGGGCAATCGATATCTGTTAAATAACGATGTCATCTGTGGTGCCTTGGTTTATTCAACTGTAAAAATGAGGTTAATAAGAGTAAATAAGATAATTCAGGACTAATGTTTGGTTCTGTTCTTAACGTGGAACTTGGTGTAATTATTATAATTGGTACAATTTACACGTGTACAAAGTGACATTTATATCTAAGTATGTGACTATATAGAAATGGAAATGGAAAACTGATACAGAACGTGTAGAAAATGGGGGCTTTCAAGATGAAAAAATTCTCAAAAATAACCAAAGATTGTGTTGGAAACTAAAATCATTTAAGAATTTCTTAAGTGATCACCACTTCTAGATCTCTAGTGTGTTGAATTCCACCATGTGCCCCAGTGCTGCCCTGAAAAGCCCTGCACTAGCCACCTTTAAAGATCTTTGTTCACAGAATCTTTTGGCCTGTCTTTATGAGAGCTGTCTACATAATGCTGACATTTCCCACTATAGAAATCTCCTCCACTGAACTGTCAACTAAGAATCGCCTCTGTGCCCTTGAAGACCTCACATAGCACCTTGCTCCAAAGTTTGAAAGAAAGTATAGGAAAGTTAAAATGGAAAAATAATAAGGATAAAAGACGAAATGTACAGAGTCAACTCTCCACGTTCCTGGTTTCTATTCTCAGATGGCTTAGTTACTGATCTCAAGAGCCTTCACTCAAGTTCTTTGGCTTCTTGCTTGGAAATGACTGTGCTCTCAGAGACAGTGAAGGCTGCCAGCTCAACAAGTAAGAGCCGTGGAAGCAGAAAATAAATGGTGAAAAAGAAAAGCCTTTCCTTAAACATCCAGGTGGTACCCTTCTGTATCTAGAAGCACAAAAATTATAAGTCCAAGATATTTTTAGGAAACTCTGATGGTTGTTTCCAAGAGTTGTTACTGTTGCTTACCACATACCTTAACTTAAGATGCTTCATTCATTTGGAAGACATTTCAAACACCTGGTGCCTGTTTACATTCCCAAGAGCAGCGACAGACCAGAAAATCAAGTGAGCACACTACTGGCTGTATAGAAAGCAATAGGTATTTGGAGTAGATTGGGGGGTGAGAAGAATGGAGGGATTAGGAGTGCTAGATCCAGTTAAACAAGCTATTGAGGTGGCAGAGAAGATGGCATCTGTGCAAAGCACCCACCCACGGGCAGTTACAGAGGGTGTTCCATGCAGTAGAATATCCAATGCATGTCTGACCTTTGAAAGACATCCTGGAGACAAGTGCGGATAGAGAACAAAATATGGGTAAGAGATACATACGAAAGCTAGATGAGATCACAGGATGGAGGGCTGGGAGATCGCACACATCCTAGTAGATCTCTGAAGTATTGTTTTCCTCAGAGTCAGATACATCATGGTTTGCTCTGCTTGCCTTTATCTCCCTATACGGTTTTCTAGAAATACCATTCTGTCCTTCACTGGATGAGCAGGGCCTTTTGCATTTAACCTTCATTCACTTGTTCTTCTTAAGACATATTATTATTATTCATATGCATGTGTCTGTATGGGTGAATGCCTTACATTCCCAGACCTGCCTCCCTACTCTAGACACATTCCAATCCTAAGGAACTTCCTTCCCGACTGGGGAGATTCCCATCCTCAAGGTCTGCACAGTCCCTTCTGGTCTGTCCTGTAGACGAATTTCTAAACAATCTTAGTAAATAAGAAACACAGAGCCAAATACAGGGGTGCAAGCTATAGAGATCAGAGCAATAGTGATAGCCACCAAACTAACCTTAGCTCACCACACCACCGTCACTTCCCAAGAGAACCTCTTCCTGTCTAACCTGCACTTTTATTGCCTTGCTGCTCTGCCTTCTCATTGGCTCTTAACCCAGCCACCTCACTTCTTCATCACTGCCTGTCTATACAGACCTCCAGGTCTCTATGGTTGATACTGGGATTAAAGGCGTGTGTCACCATGCTTGGCTGTTCCCTGGTGTGTCCTTGAACACACAGAGACTCTGCCTGCCATGTGATCTCATTAAGGGCCTGTACCACCACCGCCTGACTTCTGTTTATGGCTGGTTATTTCCTCTGATCTCCAGGCAAACTATTTATTAACATACAAATAAAATATCACCACATTTCAGCACAAATAAAATATCACCACACTGTCCTCCCAATCTAGCCAACATAGGAGTGTACAAACCTCTAGGCCAAGATAGCCAGAGGGTGGCTGTGTGCAAAAGGGGGTCAGCCTTGGACTTCTAGACTGTTGCCGAGGCCAGGAGAGAGACCACATACATGACTGGAGGGCCCTTCAGACACAAGTTGAGCCATAGAGGATGAACCATGAGCCAGGGCTCCCGCCCCAGCCTGTAAGTTTTAAGGCCCTTCAAATAAGAAACTGGAACAGTAAAACACTCTCTCCAACAGTAAGAACAAAGCCTCCACCTGGCATGCCTTTACCAGGCAGCTATTTCCTTTACAGATCTACTTTCCCTGATTCCCCTGCTTATTATCTTTATCAAAATGGATTTCCAGATTAGGCAGAGGTATGGATTCGTGTTGTTACCCGAGCTCATCTCTCATGGGTTCCCAGGTCCCCGGGCTGCCAGCTTTTCATGAGATAAGAGTCACCCGCTCACCTCTGAGCCTCTCTTTTCAGCCATAGGTCATCAGACACAACATGAAAATTGATTATTCTACTCACTTCAGCTGGGAGGCAATAACTGTCCATCAAAATGGCTACTGCCAGCAGCAATCACTTTTTAAAGAGACTAGGCACTTCTGAACAATTTTAACTTGAACATAACATATTTTCAACAGTTAAATAGTAGCTTTCTCCATAAGAGTTCTTCTTTGCAAAAGTGCTTTCTAGCATATTATCTCCTTCAACTGTCTTAACATCTCTGTAAGCAGGTAAAACTGAAGAAACGGGGTAACAGAGAAGCTAGAAGATTTGAGCAAGCCCCCTTTGGCAGGGTGGTGTGACTACTAAGGCTAAATCTTAGTATAGACTAAAATTTTATAACGTACCGTGCAAATCTTGACCCCTCACTGCCTTCTGAATCCTCCCCTCCCCACCCAGACATCGTCAGTCTCACCAACCATTTTTCAGACC
>CABHPP010095159.1:7355-23783 GCA_902168425.1 Peromyscus attwateri
TGGCCTTCCAATGACGTCAGCTCTTCTCTGGCCTTCCAATGACGTCAACTCCAGACCCCGTTTCCCTCCCTCTTCCGGTTGCCAAATCTTGGTTGGTTTTCCTGGAACCATCCCCTCTCAAACCCACCTTCCTTGCCATATTCCTGGGACCTGTGGATTTGAGTTCATCATCAAATCCTGCCAGTCTTTTGAAACTGGCTTCAACTGGTTTGACTATTTCTATTCTCTACCTGTAACCTCCACACACGACCACTGAATGAGCACCCTAAAGTCTAAGTGTGGGGGTGCTGCTCCATTGGTCGAAGAAGCTCTTCACTAGCCGCTGGTTGAAGTTCACAACCCCAGCCAGTGCGCAGAGCCTGCCACAATTTGATCTTTCTTGATCATCTCCCTGGGGTCACCTTGGGACCTCCAGGACACAATCTAAGGCCTTCCTCTGTCTATTGGTTCACATTCAGACTTAAGTGTAGATCACTTTTAAAGGGACACATATAGTTTGGGGTAAACATATACTATTTACTGAATTGCTAAAGTAAGTTAGTTAGAAGCTAATCACATTAGGAGCCAGACAGATGGCTCAGTGGTTACGAGCACTTTGCTCTTCTTGCAGAGGACCCAGGTTTGGTTCCCAGCACTCAAATGGTAGCTAACAACCATCTGGTCTCTGAGGGCACCATATATATATGCAAGCAAAACACTCATACTCATCAAATAAAAATAAATAAATCTTTTAAAGAGTTAACCAACTTAACAGACTCAAGTAATTAAAAAAATAAGTCATTATATGTAAAGAACTCACTTTTTCATGAACTCAGTGTCTACCAGGTATGGACAATGTCAAGTTCATATTAGCATCTTTCACCTGTGATATCAAGTCACCACTAGACTCTGAGAGCCCTACTTACCAGTGCTCCTCTCCACTGAGCTTCTGAACTGGGTCCCTTTCTTGTCACCCTGTTTCTTACAGATGGGAACTCACATGCCTCTGTAAAAGCCTCTGCCTTCTTTGTGATAGAAATCTGCAAACAACCAGGACTCCACATGTTACTAATCCACATTCTGATCCAAGAACATCAGAGTGCTCCAATAGCTCAAATCAAGACGCCTTCTGTTGTGTTTCAATGGGCAAGATAGGAGACATTTTCAACTACGTGGGATACACATTCTCTTTTCTAACTACTCAGCTCTACCCTTGTGATCCAAAGCCAACCATGGATGATAGATTTAAAAAACGCAGGCTTGGGTACCAACAAAACTCTGCCTAAGCTGCCAGGCAAGGTGCTGGCCAGTGGGTGCTGACATCCACCCTGAAAGAAGTTCTGAGCAAGTATTTACTTACGCTTTCTTTCCAAATTACTTCGTACACTGTAGTCACCTAATTAGAAAGAATATCAACATGTCAGTAGTTTTTTTTCTCTTGACAAGATTATATTTAAATTAAATTCAGTACCCCAGATTGGGTCATGAGTAAGTAAGAAATGGGGAATCAGAATCTGAGGTCTCTCTGGGGCTTTCCACATGATGCAATACAGAGCGGAATCTAGGTGAAGCCATGCAGACAAGTGTCGTCCTGGCCTTAGTCACTGGGACAGTTAGTTACTTCTCTAGTTGTTATAACAAAACACACAACAAAAGCGGCTTAAATAAGGAAGATCTCATTTTGGCTCTCAGGTCCGGGGCAGAGTCTGTCACAGGAAGGAAATGGCGGTGGTAAGAGCTCTGGACAACTAGTAACGCTGTGTCCAAAGTCGGGGGCATCAAGAGATGAAGGCCCACCTTCTGCTCACTGTTTCCTTGGCATTCAGCCCAGGCCCCAGCCCACTGAAAGGTACTATCCACATTTAGGATGGGTCCTCCCACCTCAGTTAACCTAACCTAGATAATCCCTCACAGACCTGCCCAGAGGTTTGTTTCCATGGTGAATTCTAAAGCCCATTAAATTGACAATTGGGATGAATCATCAAAATCACAAAATTTAAGATGGCACTAAAAAAAGCAATTAAGATAAATAATGTTTTAATATAAATATTCTTTGTTGTTGTTTTGTTTGTTTGTTTGTTTGTTTGAGACAGGATTTCTCTATGTAACAGCTCTGGCTGTCCTGGAACTTGCTTTGTAGACCAGGCTGGCCTCGAACTCACAGAGATCTGCCTGCTTCTGCCTCCCCAGTGCTGGGACTAAAGGCGTGTGCCACCACCACCTAGCTAGTGTAAATATTCTTAAAAATCAAAATGGATGAAAGATTTTTTTTTTAAAGACAGGCTCACAATTGCTGAGTTTTTGTCATTTCCCTGTATTAAAGGGTGGCTCAGCATTACACTGTTTCTAATCCTATTCTATTTAAAATCTTGATAGTTTTCCATTACGGATCTTCTGTATTCATTTTGATTCTTTAAAAGTTATACTCACTATCATTTACTGAGACTGTGGCGTTTTAAGCAACACCAGGTTCTGCACAAAGCAAGCACTCTGCTGGCTTCCCTCTCACGGACTAGTCCCAGCCCCCAGACAGGGTCTGCACTACCAATATTTATCTCCATTTCAGGAAACCGTCCCTCTGTTTACTGCTACCTTCTAGTCATTCTTCGTGGCTGTGTTGATGCCGTTCAGTCATTTGGGTCTACCTCACATGCAGGCTGCTTTAGTCTAGACCATCCTCCGTGGCCAGGATGACGTTTTTCTCAGTCATTTGGGTCTACCTCACATGCAGGCCACAGACCCAGGCAAACCAAAGTTATAGAACATAACAAAATCAAGTTGAAGCCGTCTACTCCATTCTCTGCTAAGAAGCTACATGTTTTACCCAGGGTTACCACTCTTTTGCCTTCCTCCTTGTGGTGCTTTGGTCGAGAAGTGTCCTCCATAGGTGCAAGTACTTGAATACTAGGTCCCCATTGGCAGTGTTATTTGAGAATGTGGACGCAGCCTTGCTAGAGAAAGTAAGCCCCAGGCCGCAGGTATTAAGAGCTCATAACCTCACCCACTTCCAGTTCTCGCTCTGTGTTTGCTGTTTGTAGTTCCTGCCTGCCACCATCCACCATGCCTGTGACTTGCTGCCACGCTCCCCACCATGATTGACTCTTATCCCGACAGAACCATAAGCCAAAGTAGTCTCTTCCTTCTAGAAGTTGCTCTTGGTCACGGCATTTTGTCACAGCAACAGAAAAGTAGCTGACCTTACTAACAGCCTTTCTGTGCCCTGATAATAGGTTTCTCCACTGACGCAACAAGCCAGATCAAGCCGAATTAAAAAGTAAAAGACCAGGCTTATCCTGCAGAAAGCAACAACTAGATAAGTCCTCCAGCCCCCAGAGATCGAGGCTGGGGAAAGGGCAGGGGAAAATCACATGGCCGAACTAAAGGAGGGCGCTTATGTACCCTGTAGTCGAGGGGTGGTGACGTGTCCTCCATAAGCTAGGTTTGTGCCCAATTATAACGATTTAGGAGGGGATTGGGCCACTAGCAACTTTAGGGAAGGAGCCTCTGGCATTTGCCATGAATGCAGAACTGGGCTTTTTGGCTGCTGGTCTCCCTTGGAGATTCTCTGACAGAGCGTGGTTTGGAGAGAGAACTGGGGCCAGCTGGGGTTCCAGCTGAGTGCTTCTATTTGCAGGGCACCTCTTTTATTAACAAAGAGCTTTCAACTACTTCAATTGACCCTCGAAATAATCCTGCCAGGCGAAGGCATGGCATCATTTAAGGGGGAAATCATAGACTCATCAATTTCATTGCCAAGGTGAAAGGTTATGGAATTGAGCCCCAGGCCATCAGCTAGTGAGTGGCTGAACTAGAATCGGAAGCCCAGGTCTTCTGAGGCCTGGTGAGCTGTGCTTTGCCTTCATGCCCCTTCCACCATAGAGGAGCTCACCGAACTAGGGTCTTTGGCCTTTACCGTCCATGTTTATGGGCCATCAGGTCAGGCTGGATTAGACAGGATTGAATTAGACCTTAAAATTGTTTTCCTCAAGACAAGCCTTACTCTGTAGCCCACAATAGCCTTAGATGCATGGTTCTCCTGCCTTAGCCTCCTAAGTGCTGAGAGGACTGAACCACAAAGCCCAGTTTAGGTTAGATAGCTTTATGCTGGAAGGATTACTAACTGAGATGTTTGGAGGGGGAAATTAGCATACAGAGAAAGACTAGGAAGTGTGAAGCAGCATCTGCTCCTTGATAAAGGTCTGCAGCAATAAACAGTCAACAGAAGGGGACTTGCCAAGGGAGGAAGTGGAAAGGACTCCTGGGAAGGTGAGGTCCAGGAGAAACTCCAGAAGGTCAAGGGCAAACTTTACCAATTTGCCAAAGGCCGTCCCTCTTGATACAAAAAGCCATCACAATTAGGAAGAGAGCAAATCAGTCAAAGCAAGTGCTTCTCCAACTCTCTCCCCTTTCTGGATTCCATGCTTCAGAAAAGTCAAATCAAAAGAAAAACATTTCCATTTCCAGTGGGTCCTGGGTGCCATCATGACTGTGTTATCAGGCAGAGCATCCTCTGAACATGGATGCTGGGACCAGGCAATGGGTGAGAAGGAGGAGGGGAAGGGAAGGATGTGAACGAGTACGGGGAGGAAGCAGTAATTTCACTTCCCACACAGAGCTGGGGAGAAAGTACCAAGGGCTCCACTTGGAGGAGTCACACCTCCTTCGACCCTAGGCACCAGCCCACGTGAGATGCTCTATAATGAGACACACAACAGATACATTCAAGCATTCAAAATACTCGCTCAGATGTGCAAAGTTTCACAGCTGGTCACAGGTTCATAATAGCTATGCGCCTCTTTCGTGGGGGAGATGCTGCACCATGCTGAGAGTCTGCAGGGTAGCACAGCTCCCCCATCTTTCCAAACAGAACATCTTAAAGACTCCTCTGGCAATTTTAACTACACAATAATAGAAAACGCCCCAGGCAGAGTGTGAGAGACCAATCTTGTAAACAGCGGGATGAGAAGGTGTAAACAAGAATGGAAAGAAAACATCCACCCTTTAGAAAATGCTGCTTTTGACAAGGGAATAGGAATAAACTCAGTCACAAATGTCATGGAACAAAAGCTCAGAGCAGTGTTAAATCGCACACCAGGTGGCTGCCAGGATCCACCCCGATCTGCCAGCCCCTCCCCTTTGGCAGCAGGCTCGCTTTTACATCCTTCTAATTTTATATGCTCCCGTTGGGGAGTTCGCTTCTCTTTCCAAGCAACATGACCAGCATTTTCAGGGAGGCTGCAACTTTACCAAGTCTCTTCTTCCTTTACTGACCCCAACAGCATTGATTTGGAGCATCACAAGCCACAGCAGGCCCACCTTCCTTTGCATGCAATAAAAATCTATTTATATACTCATACTGTTTTCATATAATTCTTCTTATAATCATTTGTGTTCTTAGAAAGATCCAGGATACTTTATCCTTTCAAACAAGCCTACTGTTGACTAAGTGTGTACTCTTTCCAGTGGCTAGAGGTAAAAAGAGTGAGCAGACACTGGCTTTGAAGACCACATAGACCTCAGGAGAAGAGAGACTTGGAAACACATGGTTTCGATCAAGGAGGAAGCCACCTTTATCCTCAGCTACAGCAATAAGATGCATGCTAAACAGGCATTTATAGGAGGCCATAATTTTGGACAAGGCATGTGTACACAGACTAGAACATAACAGAGTCATACATGCTAAGTATTATGTAAACAAACTGAAGTCTGAAATGTGTTAGGAGGAGGAGGAAGAGAAGTAGGAAGAGGAGAAGAAGGAAGAAGATGATGACGATGATTAAAGTTATCTATAGCATCCAATCAGAAAATGGCAATTTGTATGAGCAGGCATGACAAGGACACCCCTCTACTTCTACCTTATAAGATTAGTAAGAGCAGGAACTCTGGAATGACCAAGCTGTCCTTTGCTTCTTATTTTCACCTGCCCCCCCACCTCCACATAAGCTAACCCCCTCTGCTCCCCCCACTGGAAACCTGGTTTATTTCATAGAGTGAAATGCTACCTGGCTTTAGAATCGTGAACCTGTCAGACCTGCAAACTAAACCACTGTGATTTGTCTTTGGCATGTCTCGCTTGTGCTGTGCCCCAGTCCCCATCAGCTGCTTCCAAGAGCGGATGGGGTGAAAGAGATGCCCAAGGCTGAAGAAGCACAAGGGCCGACATTCATTGCTTCCCAGAAGGTGGAAAGAGCTGTTCTGTGACATCCTCCAACCTCTGCCTCCATCTCTGTCTTGCTCAGTAGACCTGCTCTTGGCCTCAATCTCCAAGCTACCTCCCTCGGATTTATTACTGACAGAACTGTGCCATGTGTGTTTGGTTGTACCAAGAAGGCAGTATCACGGACTCAGTGAATTCCATAGCGCCCTGTGGGTTGTGTTCTGAAGGTGTTAGAGATGAAGATTAACTAATCTCCAAACATCTCAGAAATTTGCACAGGGACTCCCAGTCAGTAAGCAGGACAGCTGAGAGTGGAAGCCAGGGTGGGGGGCCGAGAAGGGCCTTCAGTGCCGGACAGCCGCGGCTTAGGATGGCTCACTTTCAGTTGGAACCCTCGTAAGGAGAAGATCCAGAGGCTGAGATGTAGAAGAGAGGCCTCGAAAGACAGGTGGGGGCTCCAGGATGGGCAGAAAAGGAAGGCGAGGTAGTCCCAAGAACAGGTGTGGGTGTCTGCTGGCCTAGCCCTGCCTGCGCTCCTGCGGCAGGGGAAGGATGTGCTGTACTCCAGTGTAAGAGACACACCCGATACACAAAGAAGCAGCAGAGATGAGGACTGGTGACATCGAGTGCTGCGGACACTGAGGGTAGATGGTGTTATTAAAGACAGCAAACTTCAGAGATCCTGGGGTCGAAGGTCTTACAGTCCTTGGAGAGAAACTGTCCCAGCAGCAGGCAGTGCCTGAGAAAGATGGGGCAGGAAGTTCAGAATCTCTAAGTGACCTGAACTTCGGGAAAGGAGAGGTCAGATTTGGAGGAGGTGATATCAGGTGTCCTGGAGACAGTCTCTGGAGCAGTATCGGATAAAGAGAAATCATAAATGAGTTGGTGAAGGTCTGTGTTGCTTTATGATGCAAGCCTGCACTGCCTGATCCATTTGCTACTTGGGTACCCCCAAATGAGGAAATCCAACTTGGACTTAATCACTGACAAGCAAAATGCCATCAGTGCACCCCAGAAACAAAAACCCGATGGTGGGTGTATTGTAGAGGTATCACTAACACAATACCCCACTTCAAAGCACACTCATCTCTTCCCACACAAAGCCTGATGACCATGGCTTCAACCATCAGCTAAACACAGCTGGAACTTCAGTAAGAGGGGAATTGCCAGATTTATATGTTGATACGTGTCAAACAAACCTGAGGGAACTGTTAGGCAAGGCTAAGTCCCACCCAGTAAAGGAACACATGGGAGAGTTTGAGTGACACCATAGGTCAGGAGCTGAGGAAATTCTAGAACCTTCCACTGGAGGCAGCCTAAGGAAGACTCCTTCAGAGATAAATGCACCCCTGGGCCTCTGCTTGCGCTCGCCTCAGACAGGAAAGGTCACTTGCATTTACCTCCACTTATTGTCTATATGTTTTTAAAAGACACCTTTACTCAGCTCCTACAAAGAAAACAACCCCAAAGCAGGAAAGGAGGAAGGGAGGAAGCTCTGACCTTTTGGTGATAAATGAGTTATTTCACCAACAGCCACAGTCTATTAGGCTCTGTTGCTCTGAAAAAGAGCCCTTTAAAGCCCTTGGCATAGGAGAAACCAATACCTACAACCCAAGGCTTACTGTGAGTGAGTGGGGGAAATGGGGAGGAGACTTGGAAAGGAGAGAAGGAGGCAGGGGAACCGTGAGGATCCAGTTCTCCTGCAAGTTTCCTCGCTGAATGATTTCCAGTGTGGGTTTCTCCTTTGCCTCACCTCAGCCACTCCATCAAGGCAGCTGCAGATCTGAGTCCTAAAGAGCAAAGACTCTTGTTCGCGTCCCCTCACAGGCTCTTAGTGACCTCATCGGAGACTCACTGCACAGCTACCCAAGCCTGCTCACAGATGATGGCAGAGTCCTGAGTTTATTTCCAGCCAAGCAGCTGCTGGCAGGTGACTTCTGATGCCTAAACATACAATAGGGTTTCTCGGTGATTTGGTTTTATACAGAGCCACCAGATTAAAGTGAGGAAACAAAAAACCAAGACGCCAAAGATGTAGGTGGTGGTTGCGGTAATTTATGGAACAATATGGTAACACCAGCATTTCTGTATGTGATGTTTTATGAGAAAAGGACTCAGAATTCATGATAAAAAGTCTGCAAAAATGAGTATCTGATATATTTAAAATATACATATACATGTAAAGCATGATATACAATTTTAATGGTATCATTCTACCAATTAATTATTAGTGGACAGAAAGTGCCATGAAAGTATAAAAAAACCCAAATTGCCTTAAAATGAATAACCATGAAAAACTGGCAATGCTATTATATTATCTGAACTTTGATGAAGTGAGTTCTTAAAATTCATAAACACCGTTGCCATGGAGTCAAGAGCATATTTATGTGCAAATTTATGTGCTTAAAAAAAATGACTAGTCAGAGAAATAGTGATACATTTAAAAACTATCTCCAAATATTTCTTCTGACTCTTTGATCTTCGTATAATCCCAGCTGTTATCTGATAACTTTGAGGGCCACTGTTAGTCTTTAACAACTCTGGGGTGGGGACAAACGCATTTGTTCACCTCCAGCGGAAATCCGCTTGAAAGCAAGCAACGAGCACATCCCTTCCATCTCGCCTTATGTCACTCTGCTGTTCATGGTAGAAATCCCAACATCCATGAGATCCTGACACCCTACAACCCATGGCCTTTACACACCATTCTCATATCACAGTGTGCACACCCCCGAGCCATCCCCAGTGTGAACTGTGCCCGAGAAGGGCAGGCTTAGCCTGTCATCTACCTTCAATCAGCTACAGCAGTGCCAACCAGATGGATATTTCCCCAATTGCTACGTAAGACTCCAACTTAGAAGACGAGAGTGCCTTCCACTGGCTTTGAGACAATAAGCTGTCATGTGGAGACAGGGCTATGAAAGGTCACAGAGCATGGAGTGATGGGTAGTTCCTTGATGAGGTTGGACCCAGGTGACAGTCACAAAGAAAATGAGACTCAGTATTTCAAGCTCAACTGAGTTTGACAACTTCATGAGCTAAAAGAAAGACCTTGAGCGCTAATAGCGACCAGAGGAGCCAGCACCTTGCTTTGAGAGGACAGAAAGCAAATCTGCCTCGGGATTCAATGCATGAAAACAGATTTAAGTCCTGGGTTTGTGGTGATTGGTTATGTAGCAACAGACAACAAAAACACACGGTTTCTGTTATGGTTTGGATCTGAAACGTCCCACAGGCTCATGTGTGAACACTAGGCCCTCGTTGTGGCACTGTCTGAAGGCCACGGAGTCTTGAGGAGGTGAAGCCTAGATGGCAGAGTTAGGACAATAGGGACAAGCCTTTGGAGGTGACACTTGTCCCTGGTTCCAGCTGGCTTTCTCTGCTTTGTGGTCTGCAGGTAAATGCTGTGGCCTTACACTCCTCTACAGATGGAGCCATGTTGCCATGGTTTCCCTGCTGTGACAGACCATAATCTCTCTGTAGCCATGAGCCAAAATTCCCTCCCTTCACTTTTTCTATCAAGTATTTGTCCACAGTGATGCAGAAGGAACTGATAGAATTCTAGTTCTCATTGCACTCAAACAGTTATGTTTTGGCTTTGACAATTATTTTGGTTCTTTTTTTTTCTAGTTGCTATTGCTATTTGTGTTTTTGTTTTCCATCAGGGACTCTTTATGCAGCCAGATGCGGAGCTCTAGATCCTCCTGCCTCAGCCTCACCAGTACTGGGATTATAGACATGCACCACCACATCCAGCTTGTTCCTCCTCCCAAGGATGATAAAAATACATGTACATAGCCCCTGTAACTTAAAAGTTCATCGATAAATATACTTCTTTATGTAGGAATCTTGAAACACAAATGAGTTATATACCAAAGTGATTTTTGGGGGGGGGTACTTAAAATTAGCAGGTGGGGGCTGCAGAGATGGCTCAGTGGTCAAGAGTCCTCTTGCAGAGGACCAGACGGTTCCCAGCACCCGCGTTGGGTGTCTCACAACTGCCTACGACTCCAGCTCTGGGGGTCCTTCTTCTGGCTCCTGTGGGTAACTGCACTCACGTGTACAGACCATACACACATATACATACAAATAAAAATAGTTTTAAATTGGAATGTAGGTCTCTAAACCAGTGTTTGTTTGTTTGTTGTTGTTTTGAGGGAGAGGTTTATATTTAAAACATAAAATTTTCTTCTCCAACATTTATAAGAATTTATAGGACCCTTCTGAAGATGGGCAGAGAGAAACTGTGGACGGCAAGCTCAGCTTTCCAAATGTTCACATCTTCCATTATTAAGGGTATGTGTCACAACAATAAACCATAAAGCATAACACATCTCATGGTGACTAGCCTCCACACTTCATTCACGTTTTTGTAGTTTTATGTCCTGTCCATGTTCTGGTTCCATCCCAGAGTCAACCTGGGATCTGATATGACATTCAGTCATAATGGTGGTGTAGGCATCTGCCTGGGACAATTTCTCATACGTCACTTGATGGTTTTGGAGAGTTCTGGTCAAACATTTAGAACGGACAAATGTTAGAATTTGTCTTACGTTTTCCTCACGATTAGCGTCAGGGAACATGTGGAAAGGAAGATCACAAAGGCAAAGTGTCCTACTCACTATAGATCAAAGATGCTTCTCTCTAACATAATGGGTCATTGTGATGTGAACCTCGGTTCCCTGGCGGAGGTGAGGCAGGAGAGAGCTGGCCTGTCAGGGACAAAGCTCTGGTCTCAGTCCTCCAGAGCAGAAAACATCCTGTCTGAAGTAGGATTTGTGAGGCTGTGATGTTTTTTCACCCTTTCCGTTCTGCACTCTTTGGAGGAAAGTCACCCTCTGTAGCCCGTGCTTTGTCTCCTGTCTGTACATTTGCTGGGATTCTTCTGCTGGGGGTGGGGAGGTCCATCATTTACTATTTATCTACCCAATCATTGATACGAGTGCAGGTATGTACCTTTCACTTTAGATTATGGCTCGATGCTGTTTTATTATGTTGCTGAAATTGTCCCGGCCATTGGGAGCTCCTGCAACTGGGTCCCACATTTGTGTGAGGGGGAGGGGGTACTTTGTTTTGTTATTTTCTTTTTTATTTCTTCAGTTTCTGGCACCGTTGGACATTCTTATCTTGTATGTTTCCTGCCCTCTTCTCAATCAACCCTTTTCCCAAGGAACCCCGCTTTTCATGCAGAACAGAACTGGAAAGCAGGGTCTGAGCATAGTGAACTCATTGTTCTGGGGGTGTCATCTTCTAAAATAAACCAGCACTTCAGTCTCCACATAGGACATACAGCCGTTACTATCTTCATCAATTTCTGGACGTGGGAGCTCACACCCATAATATCGCAGCTCTCAATCTGAGCTCTATTAATTTATCTCCGTCCATTTATTAACTCTATCAATCTTAAAGGAATGGCTTAGTGTCTCTCCTATTGGTAGAGACAAAAGAAGAGCAGTCAGTTCATTGTCAGCCTGGGCTCCATAGTGAGTCTGGAGCCAGCCTGAGCTGTGGAGTGAGACCTTGGCTTAAAAAACCAAAACCAGACAACCAGATAAAATAAAAATTTCACAAGCATTTTAAGTGGCATTGTATCAGCCAGCAAGGCAGCACTATCAGACCCATTGTGAGAGGGAGGACACCAAGCCACAGAGAGGAGCTGACATACGTGTGGCCATTAAGTGGGAGAACAAGGGATCCAGATGCAGATCTGGCACACGTCCCACAACCCCACATGGCCTCACGGTAGGGGTTGGGGCAGGCCATTCACTGAGCTGCTATCTCAAACTGCTAAGTTACTTAACCCATCTGTACACTCCTAAGACACACATGTGCCCATTAAGTGCCGGGCTCTGCTATAATTTATGCCTGGCACCCATCTGAAATGCCTCTTGGCCTATGAGCCAGCTTAACATGTCAGGGGACGTTGCTGCAGTGTGCCCCTGGAGATAATCTGAGCTCTATTTAATTTATTAACTCTATCAGTCTCAAAGGGATGGCTTAGTGTCTCTCCTATACAGAAAACCCCACTCTGTTTGCTGCTGTTCACTGATAAAATAGTTGAACAAAACGATTTTTGTGAAAGCCCTTCAACAAAGCCCAGGTTCCCACGCAGAGCTAAGAAGAGAATTCTGAATGTGCACTTACTTTGTGGCTGTGGCTTTCAGGTGGCTCCACGGGACCAGCGTTGAGGTGATCTGAAAGAAACATGCAACATAACAGAAGTGAGCGGAAACATTTAAAGGAGGCATCCTCCCTTGCACAAGGGGAGCGCTGGAGGCTTGGCTTTGTGAGTTACTAATGCATTTGGGGAAAGGATGGCAGGTCAACAAAATCAGCTCCTCTAGAACGAAAGATGCAGGTCAATACATGGGAGTCTGGGGTTGACTTCTTGTTAACATTCACAGGCTTCTTCGAAGATGATAAAGCACTGAAGAGAAAGGACACCCGGGAAGGTGGGTCCTCACGGCCAGAGCTGCCTTCCATGTGTGTAAACACGACTGTAAAGTGACACACTGAGCATTCACAACCCATAGTGCTGGGGAGATGCCTTAGCCAGTAAGCTTGTCACACAGCACAACGACCCAAATTTCACCCTCAGAATCCACAAAAAAAGCCAGGCATGCTGGCACATACTTGTAAACCAGTGCTGGAGAGGCAGAGAAGGCAGATCCCTGGGGTTTGCTGAGACTAGCCTACCCCGCTACTAACTAGCCTTTCTGGGACTAGCTATAGGCCAAATGGAAGACTCTAACTCAACAAGTAGGTAAATGGCTCCTGAGGAACGACAGCCAAGGTTTTCCTCTGGCCTCCACATGCACACGGTACATACATGCACACACACCTGCACACCCACACACCAGCACATATACACACACATATTAACTTTTTAAAACATCGTTAAGGAGTGGTAGGTGATTCCATGGGTTAGAGCTCCTGTTGAATAAGCCTGTATAGCTGGGTTTCATCCAGGGAACCCATGGTGGATGCCGGTGACTAAGAGTAGAAATCTGGTTAGATTCAAAGTTGCAGAACAAAGAAATGATCCAAGTGAGCAGCCTGAAAGAAGACTAACTCAGCAAGTCTGATGGGAAAGCGTGGATGTGGAAGATGGGGTCTGTGGTCCTATCACTAATGGACATGTCTGGTGTTTAAGCCCTCTTTCAAAGAAAGAGCATTTTAGTACCTCTGGGGCCACCAGTCTAGACAACCTAATCGATCTCTATAAATATAATTTCAAAGCTATCAAGAGGGCCAAAGCCCTCTGGGAAGATCTGCTTTAAACATCCCAACTGACATCATTGAATTAATAAGCATCAATGCTACTTTTATTGGGGATAAAAAACCCCAGGACTGTACAATTGTTTGTCCTTCCTGATTTTTTTAAAAATTAAAACATCAGTTGTAATAATTCAACATGAAAAGGTAACTCAACTGACATGTTAGAAAAACATGACTACTAATTTCGGTGTCTTTGAGGATTTGGTGACGCACCACTTGCTGCCACACGCATCTCAGTCAAGACACCAAGGACTCCTCTGAGTTTTGACAGAGAACTGAATACAATTGAAACACAACTGGAGCTTCAGCAAAACAGTGAACCAGTTTATCGCTTTGCCTACAGAAAAGCAGCCCAGATTTCAGTGGGCAACGACTGGACCTCTGCGGGCTCCAGAAGTGACAGACATTACTTCATGTTCAGTTCCAGCCATCTAATAATGCTGGTGTATGACAGACTCTGTGACTCTCTCACTTGCAGTCTACACAGTGAATAGATATCATTCAAAAGCTTTGGCTTAAAGAAAAGGGATCTTTCCAAGCATAATTTAGAACAGAAAAAAAAATATGACTGGATGTTTTTTACAGACTGTCCTTTAACTCAAAGTTAGTTTGGTGACATCCAAACATATAACTTAGGAATGACATTCTAAAACGTTTCCATTGCTAGGATGTGGAAAGGGACGAAGTAAATCCGTAACATTTTATGCATTTTAAACTATGTGTAGTCAGCTCCATTTCAGGCTTTAAGAATTAGTCAGTGGGTAGGGAGAAATGGCAAGGAGAGTGAGCAAGCCGAGCGAAGCCCCATTGCCTTCCCAATCATCAGACCTGATAGCTTGCTAAGGACCAAGCTGGCTGGTAAGCCTGCAGCAGCACAGGCTGGGAGAATTCTCTTTCCTCTAAGCCTTTGCACAAGTTTCAGATCTACACACAGATGATTGTACACTGAGACATTCTGTCTTACCATAGTCTACACACAGATGATTGTACACTGAGACACATTCTGTCTTACCATAGTCTACACACAGACCTCTGTACATGGACACATCTGTCTTACCATAGTCTACACACAGACCTCTGTACACTGAGACACATTCTGTCTTACCATAGTCTACACACAAACCTCTGTACACTGAGACACATTCTGTCTTACCATAGTCTACACACAGACCTCTGTACACTGAGACACATTCTGTCTTATAATAGTCTACACACAGACCTCTGTACACTGAGACATTCTGTCTTACCATAGTCTACACACAGACCTCTGTACACTGAGACATTCTGTCTTATTCGTTCTTTTCTATGGCATTAATGAAAGAGTGGGCAAGGCTGAGGGGGTTATCAACTTGTAGGAAGACAAGTCTAAAAAGTCAACAAGGCATAGATTGCACTCTTTACAAATTTTTATTAAAATAAAGACATAAAGAGGCCAGAAAGGCGGTACAGTTCGCACAGGTGTCTGCTGTCAAGCCTGACAACCTGAATCAACCCCTGACCCTACATGGTGAAAGAGAACTAATTCATGTGGGCTATTCTATGACTTCCACAACTGTACACACACACACACACACACACACACACACACACACACACACACGCACTCCCTATAATTCTCTCTATATATAAATATTACATATATAAAGAGACACTGTATGGGCTCTATCTATATTTACAATCCTCCGAATATATGTGGAAGTTTCCTCCCTGATTCAACAGTGTGGAGAGGTGAGGCCTTACAGAGAAGATTATATCATGGGGGCGTTGTAGCTACAGTTTTTCTGGTAGTGCCTGGCCCACAGTCAGGACAAATCTCTCTCACCCGCCAGTCCCGCAGCCGCTCAGACCCAACCAAGTAAACACAGAGACTTATATTGCTTACAAACTGTATGGCCGTGGCAGGCTTCTTGCTAACTGTCCTTATATCTTAGATTAACCCATTTCTATAAATCTATACCTTGCCACATGGCTTGTGGCTTACCGGCGTCTTCACATGCTTCTTGTCATGGCGGTGGCTGGTAGTGTCTCTCACTCAGCCTTCCACTTCCCAGAATTCTCTCCTCCTTGTCCTGCCTATACTTCCTGCCTGGCCACTGGCCAATCAGTGTCTTATTTATTAACATATTTGCCATACAGAACATCCCACAGCAGGGCGTCTCCCTCTTAAATGGACAAAGGCTCCTATACCAGAAGCCTCACAAGGCACCCATCTTCCACCCCGTCCCTTCTTCTAAGTGAGACCACAGCACTTAAGGGCAGATGGTGGCCCACACCAGACACCAGAGTTTCCAGTTCCTTGATCTGAGACTTCCCAGCCTCCAGAACTAGGAGAAATACATTTTTATTGTTTAGCACATGAATAAATGGTTATGTTTGTGTTAGATACCTTGCCTATTATCATGACCCAGCAGAGGTAACTTAGTGAAGGAAGGGTTCATTTTGACTCATAGCTTCAGGGAATACAGTCTGCTGGCAGGGAAGGCGTGTGACGCGGGGAGGCCTGGGATGCCTTGGATGCCTTGGAGGCCAGGGTGTAGGCCAGGTCTGTGGTGGTAGAAGTGTGAGATGCAGTTGCACATATCTTGACTGATCAGAAAGCAGAAAGCTCAGGCCACTCCCAGAAGAGTTACCCCCTTCAAGGCCCACTCACAGCAACCCACCTATGCTGGTGGACTGTAGTATTGTGTTCCCCGAAATATTGTGCACCCTAATAAACTTATCTGGGGTGAGAGACAGAACAGTCACAATATTAAAAATGAGGATAGGCAGTGGTAGCACATGCCTTTAATCCTAGCACTCCAGAGGCAGAAATCCATCTGTTCAAGGATACAGCCAAGCATGGT
Organism: Peromyscus attwateri; assembly: GCA_902168425.1. Taxonomy (NCBI): domain Eukaryota; kingdom Metazoa; phylum Chordata; class Mammalia; order Rodentia; family Cricetidae; genus Peromyscus; species Peromyscus attwateri. Next base: position 23,613 of record CABHPP010095159.1, read on the forward strand.
GACTCACGCCTTTAATCCCAGAAAGGAGCCTTTAATCCCAGGAGTGATGGTAGAAAGCAGAAAGGTATATAAGGCGTGAGGACCAGAAACTAGCAGCATTTGGCTGGTTAAGCATTTGACTGGTTAAGCTTTTAGGTTTTGAGCAGCACAGTTCAGCTGAGAGCCATTCGA
>CABHPP010095159.1:23883-73746 GCA_902168425.1 Peromyscus attwateri
CTTTAATCCTAGCACTCCAGAGGCAGAAATCCATCTGTTCAAGGATACAGCCAAGCATGGTGACTCACGCCTTTAATCCCAGAAAGGAGCCTTTAATCCCAGGAGTGATGGTAGAAAGCAGAAAGGTATATAAGGCGTGAGGACCAGAAACTAGCAGCATTTGGCTGGTTAAGCATTTGACTGGTTAAGCTTTTAGGTTTTGAGCAGCACAGTTCAGCTGAGAGCCATTCGGATATGAGGACACAGAGGCTTCCAGTCTGAGGAAACAAGATCAGCTGAGAAGTTGGCCAGGTAAGGTTAGTTGTGGCTTGTTCTGTCTCTCTGATCTTCCAGTGTTTACCCCAATACTTGGCTCCAGTTTGTTTTATTAATAAGACTCTTTAAGATTCATGCTACAGTGGACCACAGCCCCAAAGGTCCCATGACCTCCCCAAATGGTGCCAGCAGTGCACACCAAGTTTTCAAACGCATGTGTCTTGGGGCCAGGAGAGACAATTTACATTTAAATCATTCTGCTATGTGTCTTCCTAATTTATATCATGACTCTGGAAGGCAGGAGGAAGAAGAAGGAAAAACACAGGAAGTCTAAGGTCTTGAGCATTTGTTAGCAGGGGGTTGATCTTGGAGCAGACAGAAAGACCACTAGCTGTGGACACAGAGGAACATATGTCATCATCCTAAATCTATTTACAGTTGGCTTCAACTTTTCCTTCTCTACTGGGAAGTTTAGGGTTTATGAAGAAACAAATAAATGTTGCTGGTTAAATTTACTTCTTCTTCATCAGCATGGAGTAAACTCTTTTATGATAGTAATAATGCTGAAGATACTTTTTGATACTTTTAAGATGCCTTTTTCCATTTGAATATGCAAATTTCCAAGGTTATGAGCTCCTGAGGCTGCAAACATCTGGATCAAACCCAACTTTAAACAGTTTTAAATGTTATGAGAAGACACTGTGTAGAAGTAGCATTACTGAGGCACTGTTTCTAACCCCTGGTCAGCCGTGCTGGCTGTTCACGCTCATGGGAGCAGGAATCATTTCTGGTCTGTCAGATTTTGTATACAATTTTTTTATCCAAAATCTGGCACTTTCATAGAGCAATACGTTTTTAAATGTTCTCATAAACAGTCCATCATGCTTTACATTTCATTTTCATGTGATTTAAAGTATGTTTGATAATTCGTGCTTCCAATTCAACCCTAGTTTTCCTCAGGAAGTGGGAAAAGCTTAATATTTATTCATCTGGAAAAAATGTCCCATGGCCCAAACACAATTAAACTGAAAACAGATGATATTCATCTTCCCAGGGGCATTTAGCATAAGCTAAATATACTCACAACACAGCTGACCATCTCAGACACAGCCACCGGAACCAAAGCTGTGTCAAGGACAGCCCTGTCATTGCTCAGCCACACATCCGGCAAGGTGGGGACCACATCTGAGCATCATACTTTCTAGAAGCATCGAATAACTGTTTTCAAATTTTCTTTCATTTCAACTAAAAGTGGCTGTAGAGGAGGCAGCACAGGGCACATGTGCCATGCACACATGGCGAGGGCAGAGGACGACTTCCAGAGTCGCTTTTCTTTCGAGTGTGGGTTCTAGGGATTGACCTCAGGCTGTCAGATCTGTGCAGAAGATGCTTCTACCCACAGAGACGATGCACCAGCACACAAAACTATTTTAAAGCATTTCCTCATCTCACTTTCTACTTTTAGCCCAAGTCCATAGAAAAGGATTAATCTGGCTCTCTCAAATTTAGTAAACATGAGCATTAACTATAGATAGAGTGGTTTTAATAGGATTCTAACTTGCCTTTTAAAAACCATTTCTGGACCTGCAAGTGTAGCTCAGCAACCAAGCACGTGCTGAGCATGCACAAGGGCTTGGGTTTGCTCTCCATTACAAAGAAAACCAAATAAACCCCTGTCATGGTTGCTTTTCTTATATATATAGTTGGTCTAAAATCCAGAAAGTATGTATATTAAAAAAAAGTTTAAAAATGGACACAGAGAACCCAGCCTGACTCCAGAGAACAGAGATTGGCTGCATGGGATGGAACACATGTCTTCTTTAGATAGCCAGGATGCTCCAAAATGTCACAGAGGACGCAGAGGGCAGATACAGTGCTCTCCTCTGTCCAGGTCACCTGCAGTGGGCCCTCAGGGAGGGCCTGGCTGACCCAATCAAGGAAAATACAATCACCCAGTGGCCAGACCACAAGGGCATCTTATCTAGGAAACACTAAAGTGCTCACTCCTGAGGAGAGAAACCAGCTCATCCTTTATGACAGACAAATGAAGTCATCAAAAGAGGATAGGTGGAAGACAGACTCATGAACAGGGCAACTCCCTTCTCTGTCTTAGGGCTTTCCCGTTAGCATTTGACTGTTAGCCTGCCACCACACAGTGCTATATATTTATTTTTTGGTTGTCTGCCTCTCCTCCTTGGGAAGGAAGTCTTTGAGGGCATAAGAATTTCTTTGGTTCATTGATGTAAGCTGACAATGACTAAGAGTCCCATCAACACGTGTTGACGAAATGAATGTGTGAGTGAGTCAACAGTGTAGAAGTCATTCGAAAGAAAACCCCTTAGAAAGACAGAGGGAAGGATGCTGGGTTACAATAGAAAGGCATTAAATGTGGACAGGGAAGAAGCTAGAAATGAATCAAGTCTGTGTGAGGTCCTGGGGACTGTGGGGGATTTTGTCTAGTCAGCATCTGAGCCTTCTAGAACTGTCTTTGCTGGGTCCCCATGGCTCTGGAAGGACAAGCGACCCCATGCTCCTCTCTTCACCGTGGATGGGCCCAAACTCAAGGCATATATGATCTCTCCAGACATTTAATCTACAGCTAACAATGATACAGGGAGCTGGGCCCCCAGTCATGGCAGCACCTCAGAAAGATGGTTCATGCCTCACACCTTTTCCTTCCCAAGGCCTATTTATTCAGCTGCTAACATTCTGATGTCCTCCCTATAGCTTCTGGTTTTCAAAAATGATTCCAGCTTCTCAGCACATCTCTGTGGACATAGCGTATATTTCTATGCCTACAGGGGGTGGTTAAAAGGAAATTAAATGTGTTTTTGAAAGGCCTTGCAATGATGAATTAGTATTGAATGCTAACTACTCACAAGTATTGAATCAAACCCCTTATTTGAAAGGCCCAACTTACTCTTTGGAAGCATCCCTAGTAGTGACGATTCCCAGTGTTAAAATAAAAAGATTTTAAAAAGTCCATGCATCCAGACTGGCACACAGCACATTGCAGAGCCAGAATTTGTCTCCACAGGCCAGGGGCTCAGTAGCCGATCTTCTCACTTTGGTTCACAAGAACTCCTGGGCATCCCGAGTCTCAGCATGAGGAAGTGGAAATGCCACTGGTAGCCAAGCCAGGTAGAGCTGAGGTTTGGATAAGGTGGTGGTGGGCCTCTCTGGGGAGTGGGTGGAATTGAGGTAAACACACTAGTTTCCACAGTCCTTCTCTTTCCAAACTCTGAATTGTGTTGTTTACTGTGGAAGAGAAGGAGAGTAACTTCTCCTGAGAAGTGCTAAGATGGGGCACAGAGGAGGTGGGGTCCAAGCCAACAGCTTCAAAGCTTCTCTTCACCCAATGGACCCAGACCTTTCTCTTTTGTTCCGAGGACTTCTGATTTGTAGACCTCATCACAGAAGTGACCATGACACATGGCCCTCACTCTGCCACTCTCCATGACATAGGCTTGCTTGTCCCCTACCTCGTAGTCCCTTTCACCAATTTAAGCATTTTATTCATTACTAGCCACTTAGAAAACAATTTGGATATCTGACTATGCCAAGCAACAGGAGTGCACAGCCAAGAAGATGAGTAGAATCCCTCTTCTCATGGAACACAAAATCTAGAGAAACAAAAGTCTCAATAGAATAAATGTAGGAGGCCCTAAAACCAACCCCCAGACCCACGTATGCATGCACAAGTGTGCACTGTCATGACGTGATGATGAGAAATCAGGTCTGAGATGGAGTGTGATGCGGAAGAATCTACGTAGAATGAAGGGCTCTGAGGAAGTGTCTTCTAACTTGAGAAGTGAGAGGGAGAGCTTAGCCAAGAGTTAGAGGACAGCGCTGTCCACAGCAGGAGCAGCTCCCAGAGAGTCCACAGATGGAAAGGCCTATTCATTCCCCTTAGTCATCACCACCAAATACCACCTAAGGGGGAAGTTTTCACCGTGGCACGTGGCTGCAGAGGTCCCGTTCACTATTGCTCAGCTCCATGTTCATAGGCAGACTATTGTGATGACAGGCACATTTGGTGGTAGAGGAACTTTTCCACCTCATAGTAGACAGGATGTAGAGAAAGAGAAAGAAAGAAAGAGGCCAGGGGGAAAAGACCTCCAAGGACCTGCCTCCAGTGACCTACTTTCTCTAGCAAGGCCCCAAGCCCTCAAGTTTCCACAATCTCCCAAAATAGTGCTACTGGCTGGGAACCAGCTATTCAGCATGAGCCTGGGAGGGGGCCTTTAATACTCAAACTATAACAGCATGGGGCTGGTTGACAAGAGGTTTGAGAAGTTTGGGAGGAGATGGCCCCAGCTGAGGCTGACTGAGTGGGCAGGCTTGTTTGGAGTTTAGACTGTGTCCTGAGTGCAGTCTATTCTCCTGTGACTCCCAGAAGAAAACATGTTAGAGAAGGCAGAGCTAAAAATAACAGGAAAGCAATGGTTTTAAGGCAGATGTTCCTGTCTATGTCATGCCTAAATGGCCGTGAAACGCCCTGTGCTTGCAACATTGCCATTCCGTCTGGGCTGTATTTTGAAAGATAAGCTGGATTCTGACTGGAAGGTGGTCTTACAAAACCCTCCCAGAGCTACTCCTCCTCAAAGCCTTTGGAGAAGTGAATTAATCCATGCACAACCTCTCACAAATCCTGTGCCACTGAAATTCGGGCCTTCATTTTGTCTTAGATGAGGAAAATGAGTCTCAGAGGGACCCTGCAGCTTGTTGGAATAAATATGACGAAGGGTTGTCAAACTCCCTGGCTGGGTCTTAGCCTTTGTCTTGGTTGCTTTTCTATTGCTATACTAAGACACCAAGGCAACTTATAGAATCAAGAGTTCATTGGGGTTTATGGTTTCTGAGAGTCCATAATGGCAGAGCAGAGGACCGGCTGAGGGCTTCTATCTTGATCTCCAACCACACGGCAAAGAGAGGAAAGCACACTGGAATGGCTCAAGTCTTGAAATCTCAAAGCCCAGCCCTTGTCACACAGGTCCTCCAACAAGCCTACACCTCCTACTCCTTCCCAAACAGTTCTACCAACCGGAAACAACCAGTCAAATACGGGAGCCTATGGCAGTCATCCTCATTCAAACCATCAGAGCCGTTAAGCTATACTTACCCCAAATTCTAGGAACGTAGAGGTCATGGGTGACCTTGAAGAAAGAACTTGATGGAGTAATAGGGTAAAACTGAGAGGAGTGAGGTCCAGTAGAAGAGGAGGAGACAATGGGACTGGGCAACTCTTTGTCAGGAACGGGCTGTGCAGGACTACTGTTTATAGGATGGAGACTATAAAGATGGAAGACAACATATAATGTGTATAGATGAGAACGACTAAGAGAAGAAAATCAGTGAAGGAAGCATCACTGGGGGCAAAGTGGAGGTGCCAAGTCCTGGCAAGAAAGGACGTGGGATGCTGGTTTATAGTCAAGGCGGAAGCTACCATCCCAGTCTAGACATTAGAGCTGCTTAGGGACCAAAGCAGAGAAACCAATAGGAAACAAAACGGGTGGCATCAGTCGTGAGGCTGAACCCTGAGCATTGGTACATTTTGCTTTGTAATTGCTACATTCGCAGTAGATTTCCATGTATGACCAAGGTGGGATTTCATTAAAATTCTGCAAGGATGTACTTTGGGGGGCTCAGATTAACACGTAGCCAATAAATTCAAGTCTCTTGCACACTGTATGCTGTGGGACTCTGCCTTGTTTTAGTTGGCTATTACATTCAATCTGAGAAAAAAGAGCTTTAGAATCTAAATGTAGGCATTTCAGTTTTGCCTCTTCATTAATCTACTCTTCTTGCCTTGGAGTTGAGAGCATTTGAAATTTCGCTTCATGACATTAGATATATCTTCCAATTTCTGCCATCAATAGACAAGATTCACATACTTTCTATCTTCTTCAAAATGACAAATTGTTAATGAATCTAACTAAATGGAACCTAACGTTCTCCTAGTGACCTCTTTCTAACCATCCAGTAATCTTCAATTCACACCGTATCACTAGCTAAGAATTGTATGCTCTCTTATTTTTCATACCACAAATATTTAATGATCATCCACTACAGCCTAGGTCTCATGGGGCTGCGCATGCTATCAAGACTGGAATGGTACCTGTACTTCCGGAGCTTGTATTTTTGTGAGGAGATAAATTATTAAAAAATAAACAAAGAAAACAGCAAAAATATCTATGTGTGTGATCATTTTGATAAAGTAAAACATTGTTGTGATAGAGGACACTGGGAATATAACTGGAGAACTGGGGGTGTCCACCAGCCCCCAAATTGTCAGTTGTCCACAGGGATATTATAAAAGACAAGATGTTTCTGAAAACCCCAGACTCTTAGCCTTTGTATCCTCCATATTGAACCTGACTTGGAAGGATTTTTCTTTACAAATCCTCACTGCTTCTGAACCTTTCCAAAAATTGCCCATAATAAGCTATCTGTCCAGTAGTTCATTCCAGGTTCTTTTTTTCAGTCATCCACCACCATTTGATCACTAGACATGTGGCACATTAAACCCCTACCAACAAGGAGAAATGGCTGCTATTTATTTTATGTTTTATGTATATGGACAAGCAGTATAGCATATGAATATAATAATGTATTCAAAGATTTATGTTAAATACTTTGTGTGTGGTATTACACTTAGCCTCTATGATTCTCTTATCCCACCTAAGAGACTGAGAAATTCTCTCTTAGAGATGCTCTTTGCCTCCATGTTTACACCAGGCTTTGCTGAAGCTGTGGAGATTTGAATCCAGCAGTCTGTCAGAGCCACAACTCTCAATAACCATGTTCTACAGAGTCTAGGAACCATCTTATTCTTAAAGACAGCATCACGTTTAAGTCATATAGAAATGAATGATAATGTTCAGACAAAATCCCAACTATGGGTCGAGCTAAGCTGGCAAACGGCATGGCCCAGCTCAGTCTTCTCTCTCTGTCTGCTCATGAGCAGCCAAGATTGACAGCAACAGTTTCAACTGGCACTAAAACCATGCTCCAAATAACTGTACTTATGACATGGAAACAATGACAATAACCTGTGGTGCATCCTCAAGCCTGAAGCTAAGGTCAGACCTTCAACCTGTGCCGGGCACAGGGATATGACTGCAGGTTGTCACCTGGTGACCGTCAGCATCTTCCTGGTGTTGCTCCAGGGCTGGGTCAGCCCTGAATTTGTTACTGCAAGTCAAACAATTAAGTGTTGCCTCATCCAGCATACGGAATGCACTATGCAATAGATGCCATTATTAGACAATCTGTTAAATCTGTACTGTTAGTGTTTGGTTCCCACGAGATGGAGAGAGAAAGCACAATTTCCCTATGATGTAGAAAGCAAGATTTACCTCTGTACCTTGAAAGTGGGAAGAAAACAATATTTCATCTGAGTAATTAGGTGTCAGGTCATCGGCGGCTGTCAATAAATGTTCAGTGAATTCAGCAAAGAGACAAGGAATGGCAGCAACCACATCAGTCCGCAGATGTGAAGGAAATGTCCTGACAGTTCTGGGGGCCAGCGGACAGAGTTTCCCTGTATTTAACGATGCAGTGTTTCCAGAGTTGTAGAATGAGTCCAGGTCTTTGAAAGGAGAGCACATCGAGGTTGACGGGCTGTCTGAAGTGCGGTTTTAATGAGGCACGCCTCCCTAAATCACACAGAAACTAATTGCACAGGAACCAGCCGAAAGCACTGCTAAGTAGCTTGTCTCCACAGCTCTTTCAATGACTTAATGATTGTTTTTAATTAATTCTCTCTCTTTATTTGCAAATTGGAGTTTAAAGGCTTTACTCAGCATTCCTCTCATCTCCATTCTGGTTGAGAAGAGTTTGCCCAGCTAATCCTTTCTTCTCAGAAAAAAAAAAAAATCCCCCAAAACCAAAAAAACCAAAAAACCCAACACAGAAACCTCTGTTCAACCCTATGCAAACAGCTGCAAGCCCTGATTTAATTAATGAGGTTTATCATCATCAACGCATTGTACTTATCAGCGTGCGACACAGCACACAGTGCCCTGACAGCCTGGAAACGGGCTGGCATGGCAGAGTGGCTGCCACTTGCTGCTGTCCTTGGGTCCTTGTGACAACTCCAGAGGCAGCTTCAAATGTCTCTAATGGCCTTCAAACTGGATGGAAGTCACAGTGATTTCAGGTCAGTCTTACTTTAAAGCTCCTGGGTGCTTTGCCCATCACATTGCTTAAAAATAAAACAAACAAAAAGATTGTCCACGATGCCACTCAATACAGAAAAGCAGCTTTTAGGGGAGAGGCCTTCATGTTCATTTGCTCCTTTTTTTTTTTTTTTTTTTTTTTTTAAGCACTAAATGTTCTTTTCAAGGTTGAAGTTGTGCTTTTTGAACATGCATCCACATTTTGAGCAGAGCAAACTTTCCATTTTCAATTTTGAGACAGATAACTAGGGGAATGCTTCTAACATGCCATGTTGAAATGAATCACAAATACTTTCAGAAAAGTAGTTATTGAGGCCAAGATGTAAGCAAAATTGGTTGTCTTAGGTGGCAATGGAAGGGTCCCGTTAGATCATAAGAGCTTTCTAACAAGACAAGTAAAGCCCTCAAAGGAAATATGGAAAGGGAGTGCATGCCTGTGAGGGGTACACAGCCACCCCCATCCCACCCGAGGACTACCCATCACTGTAACGAAGTCTGGGCTGTGCTAGATGACCATGACACACTCCTACCAAGTAATAATGCAATAATTAAGATGCAGTTATCCTGCAGAGCACTGGCTGGGGGACGGGGACAGAACCCCGGCACCTGTCCATCTTCTGAGCTACAGCTTTTTTCTCCCCCTGGGACTGTGCACACAGCAAACAGCCAGAGGGCAAGCTGATTCCGGTGACCATGACTGGGAACCAAAGCCAGTCCAAACGCAGGTCAGGGACAGCACACCAAATGCACAGAGCAGAAGCCAGTCAGGGGATGAGGAAAACTACACACAACTGAATGGTTTATGAGCAGAATTTACATTGCATAGAACAGCCAGCCAGTCTGCTGTCTCTGAAGTGAATAAAGCAACTGGGCGGAGCCAGAGGCTTCCAAACAGGATGCTGAGCTGGGTGGAACTGGAGCACGAATCTTAAAAGATCTTATTAATAAAAACAAACCCGGAGTCAGATACTGGGGTGAACGCTGAAAGATCAGAGACACAGACACAAGCCACAGCTAACCTCACCTTGCCAACTTCTCAGTTGATCCTGTTTCCTCAGACTAGAAGCCTCTGAGTCCTCATCCGAATGGATCTCAGCTCAACTGCTGCTGAAAGCCTAAAAGCTTAACAAGGCTCTAGTTCCTGGTCCTCATGCCTTATATACCTTTCTGCTTCCCACCATCCTGGGATTAAAGGCATGTGTCACCATGCCTGGCTGTTTCCAGTGTGGCTTTGGACTCAAAGAGATCCAGACAGATCTCTGCCTTTGTAATGCTAGGATTAAAGGTGTGTGCGCCACCATTTTCTGGCCTCTGTGTCTGTCTAGTGGCAGTTCTGTTCTCTGACCCCAGATAAGTTTATTAAGATGCACTATATTTTGGGGGACACAATATCACCATAAGGAACAAACACAGATGCTATAAAAATACTTTAGGTGAAACTTAAAAGGAAAGTTTACAAGTGATTTTTTTTTCAAGAAGAAAATAAATTTCAACTTCTCACCAAGGAAAGGATTCAATATCCTTAGGATTTTCATATATCAATTAATAAGAAGAAATGAAATAAAGAAATTCCACTGAAGACATTTTCTCCTGCAGGTTAGACTCTAACATACTTTAAGCCTCAAGAGTAGGCGTCTCCCTCATCAGAAGTCTAACAGAACACCCATCCATTCACTGTCTACATAAACTAGCGCTTCTCAATTTTTTGACACAAAATATAAACTTGTGAGCCAGGTTCCAGAAATAACTGTGTGTTCTCCCAACTAATATGACAGACAAGGGTCCACACCGGGGACTCTGCGGTGTGCCTGTCACGGGTAAGCACCGGAAACAATACCTATAAGGGAGCAGGCTGACAGGTGACACTGAGAGATCTCACCCCCGCTGTGGCAATTCCTGAACTAAGCAATCATTTGTGTCTGCTCTGCCCAGTCATTCAAATTTCCCACCCACAGGCCAAATGGCTTAATGGAAGAAAAAGGCAGGTCTCATGCAAGGAAAACCTAAAGCCAGAAGTGGTAAATTGATATTTCTCTTCTTTTCTTCTGCTCCCAAACACCTGGGTTTTATTTTTTTTCTAGTGAAGAAATCTAGTCAGACTCTACTCAGATGAGTCATGTTTTGGATGAAGTGTCTTTCAAAGCAACAGTTCTTCATGGTGGTAGGTAAAATTTCATTTTCAATCGTGGGTATGAAATTGGCATTTGAAACCAGGCAAATATTTTACAGAAAGTGGTGTGAAAGGGAGGGGTCCCGAGTCTCGTTTGACATCGTTCTTCTCAAGTGCTACAAATAGCTTCTAGATAAGAGGATCACATGCGTCCTCACTGCCAGCTCACGTGTGGGAAAGCATATGGGCAGTGAGAAGAGGCAGGTGCCCCCACACCAGAAGTCTCAGAGGCAGGTGCCCCCACCAGAAGTCTCAACCCACCTGCTACAGACCTCTCACTGCAAGTTAACTGGCAACATCTTGAGATTCCAGATCCTGCTGTGCCATGGCCAGTTTTCATTTGAACCATTCTCAGGCAATGAATTGCCTGCTCTTGCCTGTACATTTCAGAATGGAAAACAGAATCCACACATTGACAACACAGGCAGAAAATGCTGTCAGGAAGCAGTATGATCAAAGTATGGTGAGAATCCAGGGGAGGTGCAGCCCCCTCCCCTAGCCTGTTGGAGAAAACGACAAATGCAGCCTAATGGGGTGGGGGTGGCGCTGTAACTTGGTGGCAGATAACTTGCCTTAAACTCACACAACATCAGATTTGGTCCCTAGCACTCTACAGAGACATACTGCAACATAACAACTTCAACCGTCTTTAGCTTAGAGGGCTGACTTTGGGGCAGGCATGATTCCAAATACTTTTCACATTTTACCTAATGGAATCCCTATCAACCAATGCGAGATTATAATAATAAAAAGTAACATTCATTAAAGGTACAACTCTAAGGACTTTATCTTCAACTCATTTAATCTCCACACGAAGTCTCTCTCTTTCTCTCTCTCTATATATATAATATATATGTGTGTGTATGTATATATACATACATAATATATATATATAATCACCTATATTATATACAGATGGAAAAACTGAGGCAGCAAGAGCATTAATTTTCAGCAGGTCATACAACTGGTAGGGATGGCTGAGCAGTCCTTTGAAATCAGGCATGCTGGTGGCAATACCCAAATGCTTCATCACGGTAATATACAGCTTCCCCCAACACTGTTCTGTATTTACAGATAAGAAAGTTCTGCAGGGGCCGGAGAGACGGCTTACATGTCAGGAGCACCCGCGCTCGTGCAGAGGACCCTGCCCTCGATGGTAAGGGTGGGGAATGAAGGCGAGAAGGGAGGAGGCAGGGGCTGAAATGGGGAAAGGAACAGTTAATGAAAGCGTGTGCAAATAGTCTTCTAATTGTAAGTCCTGACACATAGTTCATAGGCACATGGGAATGAGGTAGATAGGAGGATAACAGACCCCACGGATAACTTCCTGGATAAACTTCCAACTTCCTGTTGGAAAGCTGGACCTGCTGTTGGCCAGAGGGTTCATCTGTAAGATGAAGCGACTTCATATGGATACAGAAGAGACGAAGCCACAGTGAATGCGAAGCAAAGTGTGGAACACACTTGTTTAGTAAAAGCACCTAGGCTAATACTATGAAGGCTGCTACCTCCAACAATGTGTCTCCTGCTATTGAACATGGACGATGCTCGGTTTGGATAATTATGTACTTGGGCATCGAGTTTTAAGGAATGAGTGCACCTCCTGATTGCAAGGTTTCTAAGTGTCCAGTGACTCTTCTGCCAAGCAAGGGTGCTTGAAGAGTTGGGAATCAAAGCTAAGAGGGGCAGCTGGCACCACCTGCTCCCTTCAGCAGCAGACCTGGGGCTAAGAAGAAAGCTCCTGAGTAGTTTTTATCTGAGGAGCTGGAGGTGTTTTTAACTTACCCAGGCAAAGACAATAAGCATTTGGATCAACTCCCTTGGGAACCAAGAGGAGAGGCCAGTGTTGGACACATGGGTGCTCCCCACTTCCTGAAACACGGTACATCTAGAGCCCCCGGACCTGCTCCCATCTCTCCGACCACGGTCTCCTCTGCATCTGGCTTCCCCGGGATACAATCAGAGCTAACAACCATGTGCACTTCTGAAATGGGAGGATGAGCATCCACCTCTACTTTCTCTGGTTTCCCAATGTCCTGACTAAAACAAAATTGTTTCCCCTTTGTCTTCTTGCTTGGTGATCTGACCTACTAGAGACAAAAAGCATTGAATTTTGGGGGGTCTTATTTGGGTAATTTATAGCTTTTGATGTTTTTATGTAACATTCAATATTCAATAAATAAATAGAGTTTTGTTATGTGCCAGACGTTTTGTTAGTTTCAAGGAGTAATGAGCTGGACCCACATGGAGCCTGGCCTTAAGGGGTTTACAAAGTAGCCACAGAGACAGACAATTAAACTAGCAATTGCAACAAATTATGGTAAGTGTTACGTAGGGTGATCAAAGGCACTTCGGCTCCAAAGTCAAGGAAGGCTTCCCGGCGGGAAAAATCTCTTTAAATGAATATCTAAAGAAGGCAAAGCTCTGGATGTGAGAAGCTGGTGGGTGAGGGATAAAGCCTGTTCTCAGGACAAGCCATACAAACTTTCTCCAAAAGTGATATGCAAAGGCTTTAGGGGAAAAGGCTGTGCTAAAGGAAGTTCACTCTGGCTGGAGAAAAGGATGGAAGAAAAAGCTGGAAGGCAGTTCCCACCAGCCTTGGGAGCCAGGGTAGGACGGTGACTTTATTTGAAGGTCACCAGGAAGCCTCAAAGGGTTCTAAGCAAGAAGGTTCATGGTTAGTTTCATGTTGTGTTTAGGTCTTGTTTACGGTAAAGTGAGGTAGGGACCAGAGAATAATATAATCCAGCTGAGTGGTGATACTGATCTAGACTAGGGTGTTGAATCAAGCTAAACACATAGGCAATGTGGAGCAATTTAGGGAAGGTGGAAGGACATTCTGATGAGCTTCATGGATACAGAGATGAATAAGGACACTGAAAGCTGTTCTCATGTCTGGTACCCCCCTGCCTCAGTGAAATCTACCCATAGAAAGAGCAGACATAGTGAGCAAGAAGCAGCATCATTAGTAAACATGACATACAAGGACTTGAAAGTGGCTTAAGGTCCTCAAATAAAGACAATACGCAGTTGGGTCAACCTCTCTGGGAACCAAGAGAGGCCTGGGTTGGACAGAAGTCTGGAATGTGTTAGCAGACAGATGGTGGTGTGGCTTGGATGGGAACTGTCCCCAGAGGCTTCTGTGTGTGGACATGTGGTCCACAGCTGGCAGTGCTGTTTTGGAAGGTTCTAGAATCTTTGGGAGGTGGAGCCCTGCTGGAGAAAGGAGGTCACTAGGGGCGGGCCTTTCATAGCCCAGCTCCACTTCATGTCTGCACTGTGCTTCCAGACTACGGACACCATCTGACCAGGTGCCTCATATTCCCACAGCTCCTTGTCAGGTGTTCGTGGCCACAGCAACAAGCAGAGTGACTAATACAGATGGCAGTTAAAGCCATGGACACAGAGCATGTGTGCAGGAGGGAAAGAACCCTGGCATGCAGTGATCCTCTGAGGAAGAAGTCTAGCAAGGAGTGTCAGGATAGGATGGCAGTGTGCATGGAGGTCACCCCAGAGCCCCAGGGTGTGGCCAGTGCCACCCTGGGGGCAAGCTGCTAGTGGATACATCCTGGCCACACTAGCCAATGAGGTGGTGTTCACCAACACACTTAACTTCCTGAACCTCAGTTTCCCTCATTTTAAACAGTAGCAATAACACTACTACTATAACACCCACTTCACCAAGTTGTTCTGAGGAGATGACTGGGTAGACGCAAAGTGCCTTAGAACAGGGTCCACCATGCCCTCCCTGCCAGGAGTTTACTTTTAAGTATATCTGATAGTAAACAAACTGCAGCATTCTTTCAGTTTGCAAGGAATAGCATCCTCATCCCCAGAGAGCAGAAGGCTCCTAACAAAGGGCTGCCTGCACCAACCTGCCTTACATAAGCTACTTATGCTCACAGTCGCCTCCAAATCAGGCTTGCCTCTGAATGCAGCATTTACTTAGCAAACAGATCTCCACTGTCCCTTTCATTTCCCCAACAATCCAACAAGCAAAGAGACTTGTTTCTCAGCTGAGATCAATTTACTGACGTCATATGGAACCTAACAGCCAAATGGGAATTTGAACCCCAGTTTTCTGGTTGTAGTTCAGTCCCATTCTGCTCTTTCTTGGAAATGTTTATGGACTCCATCTCACCAGCACTACACAATGTTTTGAGATGGTTTTTGCCTACCACAACCCCTACCCTGTTTGTTGTGTACCCCCGGTGCCACCAGAGAGGCTGTGGGTCGGATGATGTTAGGGCATGTTTCGTACCACAACATTCCCGTCCTTCTTCCTTCCATCTGAACAATATGAAATGTCAATGGTTAACCCACCATTAACACCAAACCTCAGGTCAAAGCCTGGTGTGGGCTGTGTTCTTCCTAGCACCGTTACTAACGATCTGGGAAGGAAAGAATGGAGGCCATCAGGAGAGACCACGTAGACATAGTTTGGATTCTTTTCATTTTACTTGGGTCTAAGAAAACCTAGCAGAGGTGTGTGTGTGTGTGTGTGTGTGTGTGTGTGTGTGTGTGTGTGTTCTAAGTTTTAAGACTCAGATTCAGATAAAATACAATACTGAATGGTCAGAACCCCTAAGAGGTACATGGCGTCTTCAAATCTGTGTTTAGGACACAGACTGGTCCAAAAGGGTTCCTCTGTAGCAATGCTGTGTTCCTACAGCCCAGACTGAGAGGTGAGTCACCGTGCCATCAGACACTTCATCAATGTTCTTCTACTTGGTTGTTTCTGGGCGACATGGGGCTCCAAGCAGCCACAATTAAAGCCAGAGAAGCTGATGTGGGAGAGGCCACCATGAGAGCCAGGTGGGAACGAGATGGGTTGAAAGCGGGCATTTAGCCTTACTCTCCTCCCAAACCCTACAAAAGGACAGCAAAAGGATTTTATTACAGGCAGAACCCCACAGGGACAAAGAAAAAAAGAGATAACAGCAACAGAATTCTGGGTGCTGGAAAGCAGATGGGCAAATGGCAGGTGACTCAACAGACCTGAGAATGTCTGAGGTGGGGGTGGGAAAGTGAAGAAGCAACCAGACTTATGTTGTGTAACCTCTGTGCGGCTCGGGAGCTAGTAGGACCAGGCATCCTGAAAGTCAGGGTTAGTAGTGATGCTAAGGGAAAAGGGATGAAGGAGGACCTTCCCGAGAGTCTGCTGGACCCCAGATGCCCTTTTCCCATGCAGCTACACAACCAACAAACGGCCCTGCCCTCCCAGTCCACCACCCCTGGCTCTGCCGTGGGGTTCTTTAGCGGCTCCTACCAGTGGCCTAATCAGTGCCTTTGTGACTTATCTCTGCCACAGAGACATTGCTGTTGCCTGGGAGACTTGCTTGGGCCCCTGGGATATGAGCAGAAGTGACAGTGAGCCTAAGTTTTCAAGATAAAAGACATTGTGTTCTTCCGCTTCCTCGTGTTGAATTTCGGCTGCAGACTGGAGAAGAATATGCCCTGGCCACCTGCTGGCCTTGTGGAACAGACCAGATCTGAGGCCAGAGCCAGGATCCAAGCCCAGCCGAGCCCAGCTAACATGTAGGCTCATCAGCCAGAAGCAAGCACCTGTGGCTGTCTTCTGTCCCTGACACTCTGTGGGTATTTGTTCCCTAGCACGGTTGGCAGGGATGGAAACAGGAACCTAGAAACAGAATGCCGCTGCAATAAAAACAATAATGTGTGCTGTTGACACTGGGAACAGGAGGCAAAACCCCAAATATAATGTGCTGCAGTGTTATTCCTAAGCTAAAATGCGATAAGGAAGAAAACGGAATACAAAATTATACCCCATGTGTTGTGATGGAAAATATTTGGTATACATGTTATTGACGGTAACGTGGGGGAGTTTTAATCTGTATGTACCTAAAGCCTCGAGAAAGGAAGTCTGGAGAGAGAATAATGACAGTGTGCTGGACAGTTTTGTGTCAACGTGACACAAACTAGTCACTTGAGAGGAGGGAACCACAGTTAAGAAAATACCTCCATCAGATTAGGCTGTAGGCAAGCCTGGAGGGCATTTTCTTACTTGGTGATTGATGGGGGAGGGTCCAGCCTATTGTGGGTGGTGCCATCCCTGGGCTGATGGTTCTATAAGAAAGCAGCTGAGCAAGCCATGGGGAGCAAGCCAGTAAGCAGCACTCCTCCATGGCCTCTGCATCAGCTCCTGCTTCCAGGTTCCTGTCCTGCTTGAGTTTCTCTGGAAGAGAAAGCTGAAATAAGTCTTTTCCTTCCCAAGGTGCTTTGGGCATGGTGTTTCATCACAGCCTTAGAAACCCTAACTAAGACACAGCAGTATCTCAGGCCAAGGCAGTAAGGGGTTTACAACCAGATGAACGGGAGAGGCCGTGCTCCATAGGCACCTGGAAAGAGCATACCACTCTGGTCCTGGTGTGAGTCTGAGCTGTGGCCCTTCCCTCCCGCCTCCTTCAGTGGCAGCTTGGACTTTTCTCAGCTTAGTTTCAAGGCGTCTGTGTTTGAAAGGCCGCCTGGAGCCTCCGGGAACTAGAGACTCTGAACACTTTATTCGTATCTTATCTCCGCATTCCTTCCCGGGTCCAGCACTCAGCTGATGTTACTTGAATAAAAACAAACAAACAAATAAATAAATGATGGGATACAGGCACACAACTCCACAGACCTGAGTTTCCTTGACTTCAATCAACGTTGTTCCCACAATGGCTTTGTCCCCAATTCTCAAGCGATGGAAGCTTGGGAACTCCTGGAGTCTATTTAGCCTTAAACTGTTCCTCAAAAATCTGCTGGTGGGATTGGGGGGCTAGCACCTTCCCTTCTGAAGCCCCTCTTCTCCCTAGAGCATGGAGCCCCACGTCAGGCCACGGCACTGCTGGCAAGTGTGGCCTACCGAAGAGCAGCATTTCAAGGTTGTTTCTAGTCCACACAGAGAGCTTTATTTGGTCATCTCATCTGAAAGGAGCAAGCTATTGCCAGGACAGTATTAGACCCAAGTTCACCCCTGGAAAATGCTGGCCAGGAGTGCAAGTGGGGGCTGGGAGGAAGCCCCAGACGGCTGCTCATTCTCACCCTTGATTTCTGAGGCAAGTGAGAGCATAGAGTCTTGTCCCTATGAAGACCGTAATGTGAGGGACGCGGGGCTGCAGTCTGTCAAAGCCACTAACAGTTCACATCTTCCTGGGCTTCTGCCTCAACCTAGAGCAGCTGAAACCCCAGCAGGCTCGTAAAACACCTCTCCTCTGCCAGGCGTGGCCCATGCTTTCTGATTCCCGCATATCCTCTCTAGATGCTCCGGCCTGCCGAGCCACACTCCTTTCTCTTCCCTCGTTTCCCTGGCTACAGACACCAGGCAAAACCATGCAGGCCATGGCAGTTAGATGCAATGCAGCCCTCGCTGCAGAAAAACATCTCTAATGCTGTGCCTGCTTCCCTTGGCTCATCACTGAGCACAGCTCCAGAGCACACGCGACCAGGGGCTCATGCTAGGCAGGTCCCATCAGCTTCGAGCACAAGCCTACACAGGCAAACTCAGAAGGCAAAGGAAGGGTATGGGAAACATTTGACACCAAGACTGTGACCAGACAGATTCAAGGGGGGATGGTACCGAGAAGCACTTTGAGCTGATTCTCCCGAAGGTGGTAAAGAAGCAAAGAGCTCCTCGATCAGATTAGAATAGAGCCCTCCACGCAGCTTGCCAACTGCCTGCGTGGGCAACCACACCTGCCAAGGCTGCCTAGAGGGTGGTAGCCACAGGCTTCTTCCCTTCCTGGCCCACACCTTCCTTTCCCCCACAGTTCCCTCCTGTCTTCCTGCTTCCTTCTCCCCACAGGTTTGGAGGGGTGTGGGTGGGTGTACATCCTGGGTACCTGGGAAGGAGCCCAGCGTTCTCTTAGGAAGACTTCTGCCACCGGCCTACCACTCGATGGCATCACTACATACAGTGCCGCTTTAAGGACAATCACACATTCACACTTGGAAGAGGTGCGCTTCGCCTCCAACCTGAGTAGACGGGACAGTGCAGACCATGTCACCTACCTCCTCTGTCACCACATGAAGAACAGCCATTTCCGGTCTGATGTGAGCCCTCATCTCGGCACCTCAGACTGCTGACACTTCCCAATTTAATGCATATTGTGGGAAGTAGGAGATTGCAACAGCCTCACTGAAATCTTTGAGATGTACTTTAAGTGACAGATGATTGCAGTGAGACTATTATTAACTATGAAATGTCCTTCATATTCAGTTTTAGATACTTGGTCCCGCCTGCTATTGAAATAGGTGTTAGCTGTCCCCAGAAAGTAAGAGCAGGACACATAGTGCATCATGAGCCAATTAAATAATACAGGTGACCACCCCCCAGACCAGGTGAATAACACAAAAATACCTCTCCGGCTTGGCCAAGGAGTATGTATAGGACAAATAGATGTCTCCTTGGCTCACTCATGATGCATAAAAAATGACAGGTCCCAATAAGGATACCTCAGTCTCCATCCGGTTCCCACCCTGAGACCCTTGAGAGACCACTAGGCAGGGCAGCACAGAGGGGTGTCTTCCTTGGACCCCTCCCACTGTCCAGAGTTCTTTCTCATGCTTCCTTCACTAATCCACATTCACTCTGCTCTCTCCTTGTCTTTCCCTTGGGTGTGAAATAATAAACACAGAACCAGTGTGTTGGATAGCTTTTATTGGGTGACCATTGATGGCTCGGCACCCTAATTCCTCAAGTTAAGCTCGTCAAGAGAGGAACCCACTTGCAAAATCTCACATAAAGGAAGTAGGGCCTCGCCGAAGGAATTTGGTCATTGGAAACCTACCTTAGAAGGTTCTATTTTGTCATATTGCCAGCTCTCCCCCTCCCTCTCTTTTCCTCTCACCCTCCATCCTTCCTTGGTGGTTATGAAGTGATTTCCTCCATTACATGTTTCTGACTCCATGACATCTTGTTCAAGCACACAGGACCAAACAACCAAGGATCGTTAAACTCTCTCTAGAGTCGTAAGTCCAGGGACTCCCTGCTCCCCTAAGTTGTTTGCCAGGATTTTGTCACAGCCACACAAAAACAACTAACACAAGGATGCTGCCATCCTGCTAGTTATCTTTGTGAGCATCACTGACCTTCATCTGGCACTGGGTAATCTGTAAAACAAAATGGCGGCACAACACTCGCTCTGCCCTTCTCAAGATTGAGGAAAGGGGCGTCGGGATGGCTCAGCAGATCAAGATGCCTGCTGACCTGACTTCCAACCCTGGGACCCACACAGTGGAAGGAGAGAACTAACTCTCTCAAATTGCCCTCTGACTGTCACATGTACACTACAGCATGTGTGCTTCACACACACACACACACACACACACACACACACACACACACACACGCACACACGGGGGGTGGGGGGGTAATTTTTTAAAAGGTATAAAGAACTGAGGAAAATAGCTCATGGTAGAGCATTGTCTAGCATGCATGAGGCCCTGGTTCAGTGTCCAGCACTGGGGGGAAGAAAGGAAAAAACTAAGCAAAGCTGGCCGAAGGACCAGGAAGCTCAGTGTGAAGCAGTGGGGTGAAGGGTCTCCCACATAAACATTTGTAAAGAAGCAGGGCTCAGCCCTGAGCAGTACTTACTTGAAGTACTTGGTAAGAACACGCTGTGCTCAAGGAGCCGAGAGGAGAGTAACAGGACATGGCCCTGCTTGTTCAGTGACCATCTGACGCCTGTAGACACAGCCACCGTGCAGTCACACAGCACTGGGAGTGGCTTGTCTTTTGTGAATACGGAGTGTTTGGGATGATCACATCTGGAGGACCATGTCACGTATTGAACTTACATCTGTTTTTCTGGTCAAAACCTTCAGTGGCTTCCTGCTTCTCATGAATCTCAACACTGGCTCCTTCGTACTCTCTGGAATCTGGCTCCATGTGTTCCTAGCCGCCATTTCGCTAGCCCCCTCTCCCCGTCCTTCATTCTCAGAGTCCATTAAGGGGCAGGTAAGCCGGTCATTCAGTCTGTAAAAGGCACTTTGAAAAGGGGATGTAGACAAAAGAGGCAAAAATCGTAATGGTCTTTTGAAAGCCTTCAGCATTCAAGACGACGGCACAGAGTGGAGGCTGCAGGTCCACAGGACTAAAATACACCTCAGCACAGGAGGAGCCGTTCTGAGGGATGCAGAGTGCTGGGTGTGGGGGAGGAGAGAAAGGACGTGCCTGCAAGGGGGAGGAGCTAGGAGAGGAGTGTCCTTTCCAGTGCATTGAGTCTCTCCTGCTTCCTCTTTGACCTTAGCGGCAGCAGCAGGGAACCCTGCTGCGCAGACTCAGTGGCCGGCAATAGGTCATTTAGCTCTTTAATTGTGTCACATGCCAAGGAGGAGGCCAGTTCCTCTACCATCCCCGTTTCCTCCCCAAGAAGTAAAGTACTGAGTGTGGCTAAGTGGTGTGCCCCTGACAGAGCCAGGGCCAGCTCTAGGCTGCATGCATCTCCCCAGCCTCTTCCACATTTCTAGTCAACCCCATTCTGTTCCTTTCTCAATGCACGTTGTATGGACTTAGCCTGCTTTGGAGACAACCAAAAAAAGGTGAGAGAAAGATCAGAGGACATGTGGCTTAGAATGAAGAAAGGAGTGGAGAGCTATTAACACAAAACTGATTTGTGCCCTCTTTTATGAAATATAGATTTTAAAAAACTCTATGAACAATGTTCATGAAAGGACACAAAATACAGATATTCCCAGAGCAACCACACATTCGGAGTTGCTGGTAGTCTCAGAGAACACACTGAGCTTTTTCCACTGGAACCTCCCATGCTTTCCTGCTCCACTGTTCCTGTCCCTTCTGCATCCTATCAGCCTATAGGACCCTCCCGGGATCCATGCCACTCCAATTCCAAATGCTCTGAGTGCTGAGGACAGAGCGGTCGTCTTCAGGCATGGCACAGGTCTACAAGGCCTCCATGCAGCCGTCCATCCGTAAAGGCCTCTTGTTCTTTCTCTGGGAAAAAATAAAGCTTCCCAGAGCACTCTTACTGTCCTGCAAAGAAGCAGACTGCCACTGGCACCTCTAAACCAACAGACTCCACTAACCGGCAGGCGTGTCTTTGTTATCGATCACTCTTTAAAAAAGCCATTTCATTCTGTGTACACACGTGTTTGTGTGTTTGTATACATGAGCGCAGTGCCAATGGCCGCCAGAAGAGGGCTTCGGATCCCTGGAGCTGGAAGTACAGGTGGTTGTAAGCTGACTGATGTGCTAGAATCAGGTCCTCTGGGAGAACAGTGATTGCTATTAACCACTGAGCCACCTGTGCTATTCTTAATGGGTCTCTTGTCCCACATCCGAATTTAAAATCACATGGTACCCATGGTCAGCTCCTAGGTAGTTTCTGGATGAAGGATGCCCATGGTTTGATAAGATCAACCAACTGATTCAAGACTTGGAGCTTTGAACTACTTGGCAGCAGCCTGACTTCCCAGGGAAAGGAGGGAGAGGGAGACAAGAGCATCACGTGGTCAATGACAATGAACCCCGAGAAAAACTTGTGCATTCAAATATTCAGGTGAGTTTTCTGGTTGATGACACACATCAATATGTCAAGAAGGTGGTGTGCCTTGAAGACATGTACATGTCACATGTGGGACCCTCCCAGACATTGTCCCCCACATCTGCTTATTTGTCTGGTCCCAGCCACTGTCCCTTCTGATTAAACTGTGATCATAAAGAATCACAGTGACAATATTGCCCTGAGTCCTGTGACTCATCCTACCAATCATCAACCCACAGGAGTAGTGTGAACTCTCTCATTGTAACCCGTTAGTGAAAAGCACAAGTGTTCTGAAAATCCCAGAGCTTGGGCTGGTGTCTGAAACTAAGAGAGACTCCTGAAAGACTGAGCCCTTCAGAGGACGTTGACTTGTGGCATGTGATCTGTCTCTGGCAGTTAACAACAGAATTACATCTCAGCTCCCCCAAGACTCTACATGGCAGGGAAGCCAGACACAGATTCTGGTTTTTTCACTGTGCAGAATCAGCCCAGATGGCACAAACAGTTAACAGGAGAAGCTTTGGTTAAAGAGAACCACAGTGCTGGGCAGGGCTGTGCCAGAAGGAGCACCCCGCCCAGATGCAGGAATGGACCTGTAACTTAACCATCTGTACTTAGAACCGTCAGGAAAGTGACGTGGACATCCCAGATGTTCAATAAATTATTCCCAATAAAGACAGTGGAAGACGACAGGACATTGTTGAGACCAGAATACTTTCTACATTGGAAATCCTTAGGTGATCATCCCTGGGCACTTGCCCAGGTGGGTCAGGTCACATGACAACTACACGTAATCCCACAGTCCTTCCTTTCTCCCCTGGTCTCCCTGCCCTTGGCCTTTCTATTCCTTCTCAACTTACTCCACTGCTTCCCGCTTCCCCCTTCATATTCTGTGTGTGTGTGTGTGTGTGTGTGTGTGTGTGTGTGTGTGTGTGTGTGTATGTGTGTGTGTATGTGTGTGTGTGTGTGTGTATGTGTGTGTGTGTG
This sequence comes from Peromyscus attwateri, assembly GCA_902168425.1. Lineage (NCBI taxonomy): Eukaryota > Metazoa > Chordata > Mammalia > Rodentia > Cricetidae > Peromyscus > Peromyscus attwateri. Next base: position 46,977 of record CABHPP010095159.1, read on the forward strand.
TGTGTGTGTGTTGTTGTGCAACAGGAATAGTGATTATATTTGAGGAGAAAGGAGAAGGGGGAAAAGAGAGGAGGAGGAGGAGGAGGAGGGGGAGGAGGAGGGGGAGGAGGAGGGGGAGGATAATCAGTTCAGAATTCTCCTTTTTTGCCAGGTGCCTTTAATCTTAGCACTTGGGAGGCAGAGGCAGGTAGATCTCTGTAAATTCGGGGCCAGCTGGTCTACAGAGCTAACTTCAGGAGAGCCAAGGTTACAAAGAGAAACCATGTCTCCAAAATCAAAAAACAAACAAAGAATTCTCCTCCCTGAACCGTCTGGACAGGCCTCACAGAGAGATCCTGTGAGCACGCAAATGGAACTGGCTTCCATTCACAACAGCACGGCTGAAGCAGGAGGCTGCACGTTGTGCTGAAGGTAATAAAAATGCAAAAGCATCATCCTCACCATTGACTTCATACTGATAGCCTCCTCAAGCCAGACGTGGTTTTAGAACAGTAATCACTTTATAAGTGATTGCTCAAGGACTGCTCACCCTTGCTAGTGAGAAATTGAGTTGGGCTGAGGAGTCTTGTCCCTACTATAGTTTATCTGGCTCCCTCCCTCCCCCCAGTCCGTGATCCTTTCTGCTCCTCAGTTCTTCATGTAACTAGAGCTCAGACACATACTCAAAATCCCATAAACATCTGGGAAGGAGCTCGAAGCCCAGAGATTTTCATCCAACCATCAGCTCCCACCTTCAAATCACTGCTGTCTTCTGCCAAGTGGACAATAGCAGAAGCCATAAGGTTCCTGAGAGGAAATAAAAACCATGAAGAAAAGATCTCCTGCAAGACTCTTTTGTCATTGATTAAATGCCAGGTTAGGGACGGGATATAAAGGTCCTAGGTCTGGTCTTAAATTTTTAATGGATAAGAAGATACAGGCCTTGAGGAAGCCTTCCATAGAGCCCCAAAATATCTTCTCTGAGGACAGGGCCTCACCAGAAAGTACAGACTTCCCATGGATGTGCTCAGAGGCCACAGGAAAAAGGAAATAGAAGCACAGGAGCTAACCCATGTGGGAGAGAAGAGTCACAGGTCATTATAACCACAAAGCCGAGCCTTCCAGGGCCCCTAACTGGACTTTCACTCACCAGTTCATTCAGCCAGTTAGTGAGTCCAGGGCTCTTGGGGACGCAAGGCCGGGAATCCTCAACAATACAAGCTTCCCAAGGCTTCCCTTAGAATGCAAACCAGTGCTTCAGAGACCGAGTGACGCGTGAGACAGTTTCAGTTCAGTTAACTATGGTAATGGATGGAGAAATGGTCAGAAATGCAGGCAGCAGGACCCATCTTAATGATCTAAAACATCACTTGTTAAAAATGCAGCCACAGGAGGAATCGGGGTGAGTCACTCAGATTATATCTGTACTGATAGAAATCGATACTTTTGATCTTAGGAAATAATACACATTCAGTTACTTCAGAATAAAGGGTGTTTGTCCCCAACTTAATTCTCAAATAGTTTCTGAGAGAGAGTGATGAATAAACCAAATATGATATAAGATAAAAACCAAATAAGTAAACCAAAATATGAGTTTCCAAGGCTCTAGGTAAAAACAATTAGAATAATGTTTTGTGCCCTTCCTGAATGTTTTCTGTAAGTTTGAAATTATAGAGATTTTTGAGGTTTCCTAAGGCCTCACAATCTAGGTAATGAACAGACATATTAAAGGACCATCATCCACTCCCAAAGGGCTCAGTTTGGCCAGCATCGTGCCTGAATCACACAGGGAAATGTCAGGCTGGTTGCATGCCAGGCTTGGAAATGTAACAGACTCACAATGAGGCCAATGTCTGTGTTTAAATGAATCAATTCAAACCAGTTTCTCTTAAGTGTCTATCCAAACACAGCCAGCAGAGCTACCTAATCAGAGTGAGACACTCCAAGCCACAGCAATTGCTGACCTTCAAGTGTCCCTAAACCACAAACATGGCTGATGATACACAACAAAAACAATTTCCTTGAAATTGTATAGCACTATAGCTCTATGCATGTATACACACACACATACATATATATATATATACATTATGTATATATGTGTATATATATTATGATGGAAAGAGGAGGGGAAGAATGGAATGAGGCAGGGAGGAGGAGAGGAAGAGAGATGGAGGAGAGAGTGAGGGAAGAGGGGTGGGAGAAAGAGAGAAGTTAATATTTCAACTTAACGGTTACCTGTATGTCAGTTGAGAAACCATAGATAGTACTTCAGTTCTGTAGTCTCCTGTTATAATGAACCTCAGAGGACTGAGCCAGGTAAAGACTGAGAGCAGAGCACAGTGCAAGGCTGGTGTTCCTTGACCCACACCGTGTGCACAGCTGGACGGATACGACTGTGATGTACCACCTACACTTGACTTTCATTCTCGAAATGCACTTTACCCAGTCACTGTTTTTCAACTTGATAAAACACAGAGGTGCTGAGGAGGGAACAGGCTCTAGACAACTCTAGAAAACATGAAAGGTTTCTCTGCAATGGACCTTAAAGACAGAAACATTACTGTCCCCTATAGGGATTTATGAATGTAATTTTGGTATTTGCATTGAGAGGATTCTAGCCCTAGCATATTATAAATTCTAATTAGACCAACAAGGAAAAGGGGTTTTAAAAGGAACAAAGCAATTAAATACGGACACTCTATTTAGAAACAGTAATGTTAGCATAACAAGGGAGCTTAAAAAAGAGAAGGGAAAATAAATATTAAACAGATGGGTGGTCAAATGTTGTTGTTGTTTTTCTTTTTAAGCACAAAGCCTTAATCGAAAGCCAAGCAGAGATAAAGATAAACAGCAAGTTGCCCTCCACAGCCACAGAGCATAATACCCAGGAAATTAAATGAAATCAGTCTAAAATACTGATTGCAGTTCATATGAACTTGGAGTCCCGATGCCAAATGAAACATTAAAGCCCATATGCTGTTTTTAGGGCTTTGTATCTTGGTGGATGTGTAATGAATCAGGATGTGTCTTGGCAAACTCACTGGCAGACTGAAAGATATTTGTTTTCTTACCAAAAATTGTTGGAGTCTCCTGAACTGTGGTGGGGGCACAGAGTGACTGGATTACTTGAGGAATCTGACCCAGTCACTGACTCCTGGAGGTGGCAGGTCAGGCGCCCCAGGCCAAGGCCTGACACCTGGTCTATTTGAGGAAGAGCCTACAAGCCCCGGGAGCGGAGCGTTAGTGAGAAGGTGAGCTATCACGTTGTTTTACAGCTTAGGGGGTGTGTCACACAGAAATCCAGGGAGTTTCAGAACTGAGGCATCGCCAGGTCACTGTGTGAAGATTTCAGCCTGGGGAATTTGGTAAGTCCCTCTCAGCACCATTATGCACATTCTGTCTCTGGAAAAGTCTCTCTCCTTCCACGGGACCTCAGCATGACCAAAGCCACGGACTTCAGTGTCAGAACATCTGAAGCCAGTGGTATGACCCCACGCAGTATCCGTCACCATGCTGAGCCTCAGGTTTCTCACCTATGAAAAGGGCGAGGTAGACCTAGGATCTCTGAGGTTCTTCTCATTCCCAAAAATGGGATTTCCAACGGCCAATTCTGGATTCCAAACTCTGAGAAACTCTATCCTGGCTGTTGCCAATGTGGGGGGTTGGGCATTACAATCAGAATGCTTTAATTTGGTGGCATCCTGCATTTGTATCAGGTTGACCAAAGATGGTCCAGCAGGTTCTAGTAGCTGTTACTCTAGTGTGTAATCCTATCCAGGTAATCTCACAGTGCTTCTGGAATATTCTTTCATAGCGTAATGGGTCATATATAAATTGGGCTCGGTGAACACCCTTGAGCACAGAGATCATCCCGAGAAGGCCAGCTATGCTACTATAGGAATATAGTGGAATATATGTGTGTGTGTGTGTGTGTGTGTGTGTGTGTGTGTGTGTGTGTGTGTGTGGAAACGTGCCACCCAATGACAGCAGTGTCCGCCTGTGGACACTTTGTGATAAGGATCATTTCTTCTCTGAGGGCTCTGCATGATGATCTCTCCAAAGTGAGTTCATGAGCATCCGGAAGAAGAGGAAACAGCCAAAAAGAGGGTAAAGGACCAGGATTCAAACCCAGATAATCGTCTTCAGAGCCCTCAAGCTTCTCCTAACACGGCTGTATTATAAGTACAACTGTGCATACTATGAGGGACACTAACTGCTTAACCTTATAATCCATTTTTATTAATTATTTGTGTGTGTGTGTATGTGTGTGTGTGCACATGTGTGGGTGTTGTGTGCACATACATGTGTGCATGAAGAGGTCAGAGGGTGATCTCAAGTGTCGTTCCTCGGGCAACATCCTCCATGTATTTTGTTTGTTTTGTTTTGTGTTTTTTGAGACAGAGACTCTCATGGGCCTGGAGTTCACTAAGTAGACTAGGCTGGCTGGCCAGCAAGCCCCAGGAACCCATGTCTCTGCCTCCCTAGCACTGGGATTGTGAATAAATGCCACCATGTCCCCTTTATTTACATAGGCTCTGGGAAGACAAACTCACATCCCCTTCCCCAAGTGAATTACCTATTTCCCAGCCCTGCTTTGATTTAATTCTTAAATACTTTATCTGGAAACAATCACATACATCTATGGAAGCTGCAGAAGCAGAGTATTTGAGCCCTTTGAAAACAAGTACTGGCATGAAATATTGCCCATGGATTCCCTGTGTCTTTACCTTACAACCACCATAGGGCCATCGCCATCCCGAGAGTCGTGGGTTGTGAGCTACATCTCTTTGCCTGCCTATGTAACTTCCTCCAATTTCCTCCAATCTGCAACCTGCTGATCTTTCCTCAACTTCTAAGGCCTTGGTGTTTTTTTTTTTTAAGATTATAGCTGGTTTATTTTAAAGAATAGACCTCAGTTAGAGCTTTCCTGGTGTATTCTCACAATTCAACTCACGGTAGGCATCTTTGATAGGAAGATCACAGTCATAGTACCACGTTTTTCTTCTTACCCTGAACAGGTGGCACATAATTTTGATTTATTTTATTACTAGTACTATTGGCTAGAAAAAACTGACAGACACAAAAGTATAAATTGCTCATTTTTCTTTTGTGATTTGTTGGTATTTCAAAAGAGGGTATTTTAAAACTGTGTAAATATCCCACTCCTCAGGAAACTTCCAAGTTCTATATTTGGTAACCGTTAAATTAATTTATGCTAATATGAACTCAAATTTCTTTTTTGAGCCACTGAACTAAATGTATCATTTTTAATGTTCAAGTTACCCCAGGTGTGACCTGTGGGAGGCCTTTCCCCCCAGGCTTCGGTGTCCTTGGCCAGGCTGCCACCATCCTCTGAATCTAACTTTTTGGTTTAACACAATGTTCCAGGCCCGTCCTGCCCTTGCCTGTCCTAACTCTGACACTGCTCACCTCTCCAAGGAGCCTCAGGCTGTCCGGTGGAAGGCAGTACTCTGGAGCCCACCTCTGGGTTCTAGGCATGCTCATAGCCACTAGCCACTGTGGTTGTTACCCCTCCCCGTGCTATATAGCCATCCTCGGCACAGCTCTCAGGCTTCTGGACTGTAAAGTTTCTCATTTCCCACGTGAGCTCTAACGTCCTGCTCAGAGCTGCCACGGCATCCTCCCCATCCCCACAACACCTGCCTCACAAACACTACTGAATACCCGCCTTGTCCAGCCCTTCCTAACAGCGTTTGGGTGAGAAGGACAGGGGACTTCGCATGCCTATAGGTTGCTTCCCTTTTTAGTTCGCTCAGGCTCAGGAAAGAACACGGAGGAGCTCCTCCATTAGTCTCTTGTATTTCCACACATTCCCACCAAATCGTATCAGTGTCCACTGCCCATCTTGGACATCAGCCTGACCCCCTGGTGTGGTGACACTCATTAGAGCCAAGGCCGGAGAAGCAGCTGCCAGAAGAATTCTAAACATTAGCATCTCTACAGGGGGACCGAAAACTCCTTCCATCCCCTCAGAGCAGAATGGGGGGACATAGGCACCCCGGCCCATTTCTCAGTGGGGAAGGAAGCAAACATCTCATTAGAAATGATTTATCACTCTGGTACTACTATTGCACATGGAGGAGTAGTGTGGGTGGAGCTGTCAGAGAAGGTGGGGCACGGAGCCTGTGGAGTCTGGAGTTGCTCAAACTACAGCTGACGCCAGCTGATGCCACCTGCGTCACACCACAGGGTATGACTTAGGGAAAAGTCACAGAACCTCTGTGTGCTACAACAGAACCGCAAACAGGATCACCTCACTGTCCTGTTTACTACCCCACCACTCTTGTGTTTCCCCTGGAGTCCCGTCTCCAGACCTCACTCCTGTCTTGAATGTTCCCCTGGATTTACGTTTACAGTCCCTCAGCCTGAAGGACCATTATTGCCATGCATGTCTCCACCCAAATGTCACTGCTTCAATTTAAAGTCATCCTTTTCCATCTCAGCCACTCTCCTCCTCCAGCCCCAAACCCCTCTCATTACTGAAAGTGTGAGCCAGGCATGGGTACTCCCAGCACTTGGGGAGGCAGAGGAGGATCATGAGTTCAAACCCAGTCTAGGCTATACAGAAAGCTCTCGTCTCTGAAAAAAGAAATGATGTTTGTATTCGTTGGCTTATGGAGACATTGTCTCCTATTAGAATATGAGAATACAAACACGGGAACTAGCCATGGCCCAGTACCTTGCACAATGGCTAGCACATAGTAGGTGTGTAAGACACACATGATACAGATGCTCAAGTGCAGGGAGCTATTTTTATATAATTCTGTGAGGATGAAATCAAAGAAGTAAAATATTAAGTCAACAACAGCTGCTGTAATTAATAAAAGTCACCAGGAGCCCTGAGGTCTTGTCTTGCTATCTGTAGACACCAGGGTGACCCTAGGCAACCCAGACAGTCCTCTAACCTAGTTTTCCCGGATAAAAGTTCATTGTTTTGCCTATTTCAGGGTCAAAGTGTTCTGCCCCATCCAAAAATAGATTCATTCTTGCTTGGCAAAAGCTGCTGCTCCAGCAGCTTTCAGAAAGTCTAACTGTCACACTTCTTAGGGTTCCTGGGGTCCACTTTCGACCTATCTATTTGGTCAAGCTTACAAAGAGGTTTCCAGGCCACTCTGCACAATCCTTGAATTATCTACTGTACATCCCCTCTCCCTACCTAATTTCTAGACACAAAACAAGCGAATTCTAGCCTAAAAGCCTTTTGCTCCAGGCCATAATGAAAAGTTTATCAAAACAGAATTGAGAGAGATTTGAGAAAGAGCCGTTAAATTGGCATTTCACATGGTGGTGCTGCATGCCTTTAATTCCAGCACTCAGGAGGCAGACCCAGGAGGATCTCTGTGAGTTCGAGGCCAGCCTGGTCTACAGAGCGAGATCCAGGACAGGCACCAAAACTACACAGAGAAACTCTGCCTCCAAAAACCAAAAAAAGAAAAGAAAAAGGAAAAAAGAAAATCGGCATTTCACTCAGATATATTTAATGATACTCCTAGATCTGAGATAGAAATCTATAATGCTAGAAGCATCAGCTTATCTCCCAAAAGAAAGTTCCTGAAATATTGTTTAAGGAGAACTTTAAACTGTCCCAAAAAAAAAAAAAAACAAAAAAACCAAAAAACAAAAAACAAAAACCAGTTCCAACATGTACAGCCTTCCCAAAGCCCCAAGACAATCTCTCCAAGGACAACAAACTCAGTGATCCTCTTAGAAAAAGGATTCCTGGGCAACAAAATAAAAAAAGCAACTTGGGGCTGGAGAGATGACTCAGCAGCTGGTTGAGTTCCCAGCACCCACATGATGGCTCACAACCATCCCTAAGTCCAGTTCCAGAAGATCTGATGTCCTCCTCTGGCCTCCAAAGGTACTACATGCAGGGAAAACTCTCACACACATAAAACAAAAACAAATCCTTACAAACAGACTTTTAAAAACAAGGCAGTGTGTCAGGTAGACAGAGCAGTGTCAAGGAAGTCTGTCAAGCCCGAGTTCATTTGTTCACCTTGGTGGTCTGACAGGGTACAAGGTCCACTGGCAACAGAAGGAGATACAAGAGGAGGAAAAGGCCCAGCCGCCGCCCACGCCAAACTTCTCTCCCATGTGCAGTGTCTGAGTCTCCCCTGATTTGACCGGGAGACTAAAGTCCTCACTAAGGTAACGCCAACAGCCCTTCCCCCCTGTGGTTTAACTTAACGAAAGCCCAGCGTTCCTTCTCACGGACTCAGGTGGAGGTTTAACTGACAGTGTTTGGAGGGCTCAGAGTCTGCGTCGAGGGGCCCCACTTATTTTAATGCTGGACTCCAAAGCCACCATGAAACAGAGCTGAGGATCAAGTAAGAAGTGTGGTCCCGGGCCAACTCGGGAAGGGGGTACATCATCCTTCCTTGGCCACAGCTCATGGCAGGCCGCAGCTAACAGCACAACTGAACAATGTGTTCTGCTGTGCGACAGTGCCAGGAGGAAGCATGTGTGGGGAGCGGCCGGCAACCTCTGCCACCAAGGGCCATATTTAGACAGCAAAGCCTTTGTCTAAATGACTGGATGTTTATAAAAATCCCAAGTGCCCATAGGGACAGTCAACTGTGACCTAATGATAAAAGGTGACCAGTGTCCCGCAGTGGGGATGGCAACACGTTCTTCAATGTCTGTAAAAAGCAGAAAACACTTAGGCAGAGAATGGGGTGCATATGCAAGACTGCTTCCAGAAGTCTTCCCAAGGAGTGCGTTAGGAAAGTCAAACGCATACACAGAGCAACAGCAGGCCGGCAGGGAAAACACACGTTCTGGGTTTTCTGTTGTCTGAACCATTGGTTGAAAAATAGCAAGGCCGTGCTATTTAATTATCACAATATTACTCATATGTTCATTACTTAATAAAATGAACTGTAGCAAAAAGGATACATTGATAAATTTGATTTAGGAAAATAAAAACATTTTATGTTACTAGGTAGCCTAAAAATGGGGAAAACAGAATTATTATGAATAGGTAACTGCCTAAAATACAAATAAATACACTTGCAAATCATGAAACAATAAAAAGTACTCTAGTAAGAAAAAAATTAACAAAATATAAAATAGCAGTTTAATAAAATAGTTTGACTCAATAGCGGTGAAATTAAAAAAACAAAACAAAACAAAAAAAACCACAGCCACCAGAGCCCAGGTGGATGCTCAGATGGCACAAATGCTTGCCTCCAAGCCTGATGACACCAGTTTGATCCCTGGTAGCCACACGGTGGAGGCTGAGAACCAACTCCTACAAGTTATTCTCTGACCTTCATACTCACACTGTGACACACACACACACACACACACACACACACACACACACGAAATGTAAAAATCAATTTTTAGGAATTAAGATGTGAAGCAACAGTAAAAGTCACATGCTTCTTAGTGATAAGCGGCAAACCTTTCCAAAAATGTCTCCATGTCAATGAAAACGGAACAAACTTGGCACTCTCATCTCGAAGCATGAGGAAGCTAAACTTGCTTCCAGCTCCAGAGTGTGCCTTGAAGAAAAATAACCAGAGAGGTTCACAGAGATTCCCACCCAGAAAGGTTCATGGGAGCGTTGTTTTAAATGTGGAGATAATAATAGCCAAGGTGTCTAAAGATTGTTGAGATGAACAGGATACATTTTGTAAGACAATTTCACCTGCCCTTTACATTTGTACTTTTGAAAACAGAATAATATGAAACAATGCTAAGTGGAGAGACAAATTAGACACAAAATCGCACAGATCTCGTGACCCTACTTTTATGAAATATTGTACGTGACAACAGACATGATAACATGCACTTGGAGAGCTTCATAGAGAGGAAGGCTGGAGTAAGAAATGCTGAATACTGTCAGCACAAATCAACGCAAGCTCTTACCTAGCTGTCAGCAGTAACGGGTTACCTGGCTTTAAAACCGTAGTGATGGGCAAATGCCAATGTTTAAAACCATAACAGAAGTTGATGAAGAAATATATTGAATTTCTATTTTTCCAAAAAGGTGGTAGGAACAAGAATTTTATTATTTAAATATGAAGCACCCTTCACAGGCTCACCGAATGGTATCCATTCGGCAGTGCTATTGTGGGGGATGCTGTGAACATGAGGAAGTCACTACATGTGTGTCTTACCTTGGTCTCCCTGCCACTCCACTCCCGGCTGTCCCGGGTGAACAGCTCTCCTCTAGCATGTACCTTCTCACCATGGAGATGCTACTTCACACAGCTGGGGATGGAAAACTCTGGAGTGACGAACCACAACCCATCTCTCCCTTCTTCTTTAAGTTGCTTCCCTCAGGCAAGATGCAGCAAAGCACAAAGCAAGGGACATAAAGGAATTTTAAAACTATTTAAAAATACAATATAAATGAATTTTTGTTGTTTTTAATTGTGTGTATGTGGGGGTGGGTTTGTGCACATGGGGTTCAGAAGAGTGTGGGGTCCCCTTGAGCTGGAGTTACAGGCAGCCTCGAACAGCCTGACATGGGTGCTGGCTGCAGAACTCAGGTCCTGTGCAGGAGCAACACCTGCTCTTAATCACTGAGCCAGCTCTCCAGCCCCTCAAAGAAACTGCTAAAATTTAAGACTTACTAGGGGACACTTGAGTACCTCACCACATTCTGACTTAAAAGCAACATGACTCCAAGATTTCTTCCTCTCTGGGTGAGGCTGTCTCTTCCTGGTGACCCTTGTCTGAGTAGAATAATCTCAAGGACGTTTGCTCAGTTCCAATAGTTCTAGATGCAGTGTTGCAGGGATATGATCACTCTGTGAACCTTGAATTTGCATTTGCATTAATTAAATAAAATCAACCTTGGGTCAGGAGGCGGGGCCAGCAACTAGTTGACAGAAAGTAATCATAGAGTGTCAAAGGGAGTCCAGAAGATGGACAGTGAGATGCACAGGAAGTAGTAGGGAGGGACTTTGAATGTGGTAGTCCTCTTTGGTTTGGGGCAGCAGGAGAGACACTATCAAAGAGGGAAGGCCATCTAGTTGTGCCTCAACCTCTCTGAGCTAGCAGGTTTTCACCCCAGCCTCTGACTCCCGAGTCTTTGTTGGTAAATATAACTATAGAGATTTAGTTAAAAACTACATTTGGGGGCAGCAGCAGGAGGTGGATCTCAGGCAGGAGGCTACGGCCTGAGAAGCCGCAGTTACTGGCTGAACCAGCAGTAGGTTCAGATGCAGCCATTGTGTCGGTGATAAAACAACGATGCAGTCACTGCTGTCTTGCTAAGGGGGGAGGGAAGTTGGGTGGACCCTTCAGTGGTGCTCATAAAGGCAGAATCTAGAACTGTGGTGCCAGAGCCTACTAACCAGCAGGTGTCCCAAAACGCCAGAGCATGGATCAGAGCACTGGTTGCTCTCCTGTCAGAGGCAGCAGAGGCAGGGGTTGCTCTCTCCCAGGCTCACTTCCTTGGACTCCCCACTCCAAACAGCCCTGTGTTTTTAGCATTTGAGCTACTTGTTGACACAGCCATTGCAACACATACACACGCAGAGACATGTGTGTGTGTGCACACATACACACACACAGACACACAAGTGCACACACGTATACACAGACATACAAGTGTATACACAGATACGCACAGACACACAAGTGCACACAACATGCACACACACAGACACACAAGTGCACACACACAGACACACAAGTGCACACATACACACACAGACACACAAGTGCACACACATGCACACAGACACACAAGTGCACACACATGCACACACAGACACACAAGTGTATACACAGATACACACAGACACACAAGTGCACACACATGCACAGATACACAGACACACACACATGCACACACATATGTATACACACACACACACACAGACATACACACACAATTTCAGGCTGGAGCCCTGGGTAGAGGAGGGTTAAGTAAAGTGGTTGCAGCAACTGCTGTCTCCTCTGTGACAACTCCCATGAATCGTGGATGCCATGTCACCAGCCAGAACAAGTTAGAGCCCAAGGAGAAATAGGATATTCATCCTATGGATGACAACCTGTAAGAATGCTTATGCATATCCATGCACCATTCTGTCCATCAATTCTTATGTTCTGTATAACCGTAAGTGTGTGGAGTTTTCTTCTCTATCCTCCAAACTCCATCAAATTCTTCACACTCTTTTCCAATTAAAAAGAAGAAATTGGGGGGCTGGAAAGATGGCTCAGCACTTAAGATGACTTGCTTCACAATCACAAGGACCCATGCTTTGATTCCAGCACCCACCTAAAGTCCTAGCTTCTCCACAAACACCCATAAGCCTGGCTTAAGGAGAACAGAGACAGAAGGATTGCTGGGGCTTGGTGGCTTTCAAGAGAACCAGGTTGAAAGAGAGATGCAGCTGCTGTGGGATAATCCTTCTGTACACTGTGAATATGTATTACTCTCATTGGTTAATAATAAAGCTGTTCAGCCTATAGCAAGGCAGGACAAGGTTAGGCAGGACAATCAAACTGAGGACTCGGATATGAAGAAGGCAGAGTCAAGAGAGATGCCAGGACCACCCAACAAGCAAGATGCCAGAGGACCAGTAAAGCCACAGGCCACGTGGCAAGCCATTGATTAATAGTAATGGGTTAATTGAAATGTAAGAGCTAGTTAATAGTAAGCCCGAGCTATTGACCAAGCATTTTGTAATTAATATAAGCTTTTCTGTTTTTATTTGGGACCAGGTGATTGGGACAGGAAAACTCCACCACTGATTACATATGGTGCTTCAACATGGGGCCCGAATTTCTACGTAAGACCTAACAAAGCTTTAAAAATGATTCTAGAACACAAAAAGAGAGCCAAAAACAACTTCATAGTTCATGTCTCTCTTGCAGGCCACATACAGAGATGCGTCCCCTGGCCACAGCATGCAGGCTTGAGCAAAGGCTGATTCTTTGATTACACACCTATTAGAAGTTATGGCCATCATGGGAATACCTGTACAAATTAAGACAGACAATGCCCCAGCATATGTCTCCAATAAAATGAGACAGTTCTTTGCTTATTACAATATAAAACATGTTACAGGTATATCACACAATCCCACAGGCCAAGCAGTCATAGAAAGATCCAATAGAACTTTAAAGGAGATGCTAAATAAACAGCAACAGGTAACAATGACTCCTAGAAATAGATTGCATAATGCTTTATTAACCTTGAATTTCCTCAATGCTGATGAGAAAGGAACAGCATCTTTGGAGAGACACTGGACAACAGAAAAAAACTCCTGAGCTAAACCAACCGGTTTATTTCAAAGATGTGTTGACCTCAGAATGGAAACCTGGATATGTCCTACACTGGGGAAGGGGTTCTGCTTTTGTTTCTGCTGGAGAAGAAAAACTATGGATACCAGCAAAATTAATAAAAATTCGATTCAAACAGGAGAAACCCCTTGAGGAGAAGTAAAAGCTCATCCACCAATGTGACATCTCTACAAGTTGTAAGAAAAATTTAACAATCAAAGGTTGGGGTAGGGTTCTGTTTTTGTCTTTCCAGGATAATGGAAATACCCATCTTCCAGAAATCATAAGGCCTTGGATATCCGGATGTCTACAACAGAAAAAAAGGCTCACTCCTTCTCTAAACCCAAGCAATTTGCTAAAAGAAAAGGTTGAGAGATTCTTCAGTCCCATATCAGAAGAGCCCTCTGGTGTGGGACAGAAGGAAACCAATAAAAGGGACCATTGTCTTCAAGATTCTAATTCTCTCCATGCTTACTCTTGATTTCTCGGAATCCTTTCTTACATGTCATGTCATCTTTAAATCCAAACTTTCCATTTTGATAAAAAATAAGTTTTTCCAATAGCAATCTCTGAAGTCTCCAGAAGGAAGATGGGGCCCCAAAAACAACTCTACCCAATCCAGAATGATGCCATGGTAATCATCATCATACTACACTTCTTTCCAGAATTTCAGACAATCTTACCCATTACTCTGAGACTTGCTGCCGAATCTACAGTTAGTCTAACTGAGATTTAACTATCTGAGCTTTCTCACAATACCCAACAGAGATACCATCACCCCCAAAACAGCAGGAAGCAATTCTAAGAAAACGATGCCCCTTCTCCCTAAGGTTTCATATTTCTCAGGGTTATGGATGATGGTTACAGGGTTGGGGGTGGAAGAAAATATTAGACTCAGTATTCTCCTTAAGAAAATAAAAGGTGTCTCCAAAAAAAAGGAAAAGAAGAAATGGAATGGATAGATATAAGATATTATGGTAGATTATTGTATATACTAGTAAACAAATTTAGTAAAATAGCAGCCTTAGATAATTTGCACTGTAATTTATACTGTTATGGATCCTTATATGTTGATACAAATGTAAACTATTTTTATATTCCTGTTTAAGATAATTTGTATATTGATACAAATACAGAACTATATTTGTTATAATGTACATATATTTCTACTCTTATTTGAAATATTTGTATATTGATACAAATGTAAATTTACATCTGTCATACTGTATGTATGTTCTACTTCTGTTTAGGATATTCTATATATTGATATATATTTAAGATTATTATCATATTGCATATTGCACTATACATTTCTACCTCTGTTATAAATATCCTGTGTATTGTCACAATTTTAAAGACATCATCCTTTACCGTACATTTGCTTATAGGCTGTTTACCTTGTTTACGGGAAGCCTTAGTCCTTAGGTTATTTAGGTAGATAAGACTTATAGATTTATAGTCACCTATGCTTGTCATCTCTATAGTTATGTTAGTTAGGTTATACAGATTCACAGATAACATAGGTCGGATGGACAGGTAGTCTTCAAACACTTCATAGACCTTGAGAATATGGCATTTAAGTAACTTAGAATTCTGTTGACATGAGACACAATTGCTCCTGGCAGCACCAATTTGATCCCGAGAGAATGTTGGGCTTCTAAGACATTTCCATTTGGAAGTTTGTCTTCTTGGCACAAAATGACCTATTGGGCAAAGAATTGCCCTTGCCTCAACTGCTGACAATACAAGTGCTGTCCTTCTGGACAAGTGGGACACAAGGAAAAGTGACTTCTGAACTCTGCCAAGACAAGGTAAGATGGTCTTTCAGAATTCCTGCTTCTGAAAATGGTCTGTCAGATACTCTAGGCCCGTAGCCAATTTGAATGCACCAACAATGCTGAGAAACATTAGGTGACTGTCCAGGCTGTCAGCTGTCTCAGTCTACTCTTGCAAGATTCCCGAAAGTTGCTTGCATCCATCTTTCATTTCTCAGGTACCATTATATTCCTTCTCAGGTCTTTGATGGGATTGAAGACTAGCAGTTATAGTTACAACTTAGTATATATATATATATATATATATATATAATCTTAGATAGAACACATTAAGTATTAGATTCAGGTTCTTTAGGATAGGACACCTTTTGGAATGATCTTTGTAACATGCCATTTACCTACGCTCTAGACTTCTCTGGATTTTGGTATGTGTTTTTGCTTAATATTGTTCACATTGGTTGTAGTTCCATCTTATCTAGGTCATTATCCCTCATTACTCCTGGACAATATTTGATAACCATTCCTTTGTATTAGTCTTGTATTAGGTTAGAACCTTCTTATTTAGACAAAAGGGAGAGATGTAGTGGGTAGCCATTCCAGCTTTGATCTGGAAGTTCCAACCCCCATTGAGGCTTCGGTAACTGTCACGCCTACAAGGCAGGACCGAGAGAGGATGCTGAAGACCCGAGATCAGGATGCGCCACCTCTCTTGGTTCCTGGACCCTGGACGCTGGAGGTAGACCAAGCAGAGTTCTCCAGAGAATACCGATGGACTGCACTACACCCTTCCCAGACCCTGTAACCAATCCCTTCACTTGTAAGTTACCCCACAAAGTAAACCTCCCTTTTAACTACATGGAGTGGCCTTAATAAGTTCACCAGTCTGCATGGCAGATTCCCGCAGTCTCACACAGGCCGTGGTACAGAGAGGTGTCTCCCAGCTGTGCACTGCATGGTGGAGTTAGGGTTCTTGCTCATATAGACAAAAAGGGTTAGAGATACACAGTAAGGACAGACTCATACAAAAAGGCCTCTGAACGGGTCACAGTGTGTTTGAAATATATACACAGGCTTGGGAGAGAGAAGAAAAAAGGTTGAAACAGTCATGGATTAAAAAAAATGGTTTAAAAAAGTAATAAAGTCCTTAAAAAGGGAATAGAATAATAAAAAAAAGTTATGATAAGCCACATAAAGATGGGAAAAACATAGAGTCTGGATTCTATATTTTATTGTGTTGTCTTTGGATTTTTTTGACTGTTAATGGGTGAATGATAACTGCTGAGAGACATTTGATTGTGAAATCTACTGAATTAAACCAATTTCAAATATTTTAAAAATATCTTGACTCCAAAATTTAAGTCAAAAGGTATGTTGCTTAGGGGGAGAGGTTGTGTTTTTGTTTCTGCAAGAAATGAGAGGCTATGGATTCTGGGTTAAGGAAAATTCAGGTTTGATTAGAGAAGACCCCCTGAAATCCTGACTACAGACATGGGAAAATAAACCTAAAGTAACTACAAGACACATGACATATATTTTATGTGCTCAAACAAAACAAAAAAATTATCTTTTGTGTACAACACACAGTTTATATCTGTATTAATGCAGAGATGTATGTTACATTTTAAAAATTATGTATTTTCAGAACAAGGGGACCAGACACCAATAAAAATGGCCCAGATCATCCAACATCCAAAATAGCTTCCAGGCTGCTGACTGAGATAATATAACCACATAGAATACTCCAGCTAAGACTTAACAATTATCCTGATTTTCTCAGAGTCCCTCAAAGATTACCAGTGCCCACCAATCAACAGGAAGTAGTCTAGAAAACTATGCCCACATTCCCAGAATACTGGTTATAAATGTTTGTTTTCATTTAAGGGGGGTTGGTTACACATAGTTACTGGTCACAGTCAATCTCTTTTTAAATGGAGAAGGAGGATATGATATGGAAATGATGGGGGAAAGGTAGATTATTGTGATGGGAAAAAGGGGGGAAAGAGAAAAAGATTATTGAATCTACTTTAACCCCCCAAACAACTGTTAATCTCAAAATATTTTACATTGATATGGATTTTAGTTTATTGATATAAATTTAAAGTTATTTTTGTTATACTGTATGCATAGTTCTACTCTTGTTTGAGGTATTATATTTATGCAGCTCAATTAAAAATGCAATGTAGAATTAAGAAATACAGATTAATAGTCCTCTATAATAGTTAAACTTATGATCATGTTAGTTAAGTTTTCTAGGTATACAAAGATATATTTCAGATAGATAGGTAATCTTCAAACACTTCAAAGACCTACAGAATATAGCATTTAAAATGTTTTAATAACTTAGACTTTTCATGACAGTGAGACACATCTGCTCCTGGCAGCACAAACATACTCTAGAGAAGATGATGGGCACTGAAGAAACTCTATATGGAGTTTGTTTTCTTTATGGCAAAAGCTAAGCCATGAAGACAAAGAAACTGCCTTTGCCTCAATTGCTGACAGTTACTGTCCAAACTAGACCAGCAGGACACAAAAAAAGGTGACTGCTGAACTTTGCCAAGACAAGGTAGGACAGTCCTCAGAATTCCCTGCTTCACAGAAAAATCTGTCAGATATGCTAGGCCTGTAGGCAAAGAAGGATGCCCCAATGTTATAGAGAAACTTTGGGTGGACTGTCCAGACAGCCTGATATTCCTGTTACTAGGTAACATTTCATCCTTTTGGTGTCTTTGATGGAGTTGAAGTCTAGATAGTCATAGTTATAATTTTTCTTAGTTATGATGAAAGGGTAAATGAGATATAAAACTTTGGACTCACCAAAATAGGATGAATAATTGAGTGTTTTCTCTGATTTTGTCAAATACAAATAGATTGGATGTTGTAACTGTAATTCTAGCCTGATAATTGTTTTGTTGTATGTAATTTTACTATTAGTTAAAATATTCATTTTTGATTAGATGAAAGGGGGAAGTGTTGTAGGATAATCCTTCTGTATGCTGTAATATGCATTAGTCTCATTGGTTAATAATAGCTGATTGGCCTATAGCAAGGCAGGATAAAGTTAGGCAGGAGAATCAAACTGAGGATGAAGAAGGGTGGAGTTGAGAGAGATGCCAGGACCACCCAACAAGCAAGATGCCAGAGGACTAGTAAAGCCACAGGCCATGTGGCAATCCATAGATTAATAGAAATGGGTTAATTTAAATGTAAGAGCTACTTAGTAATAAGCCTGAGCTATTCACCGAACATTTTTAATTAATATAGGCTTTTGTGTGTTTATTTGGGACTGGGCGGTCAGGACAGGAAAACTGCCTCCAATTACATTTGTCCTCAAAAGAATGAGTGGCAAGTGATAGAGGGGGATGCTGTTGTCTCTTCTGGCCTTTACATGCAGAAATAGATGCACACACACACACACACACATACACACACACACACACATACTCACACTCATAAGTAAATATCTTTTAAAATGAAGACGTGGCCCAATGACATGTGCGTTCTCTATATTGTACTTTTCAAACCCTATCAATAGATTATTTCCTTTCCAGATAAAGTCTCAGCAAGGCCCCAACACATACACTAGTTAAACTGATGGACATGCTCACAAGCTAGAGAAGCCCCTGGCCCTGCAGAAGACAGCTGTTAGCAAAGCACATTGTACATGCTTCTGCAGACCAGGTTGCTCCAGAGCCTAATCTGGATGTCTCCTGCTCACAGAAGGTAAATCAAGTTGGAGCTCTGATTGGCTCAGCCATTAAAGCTACCTTGGCACTTGGCACTTTGTATGTGAGAAAAAGCTCCCAGGGTGAAGCTGAGCACACCACCTGTCTCACTAGATCTGGTGACATACAGAGCCATTTGTTCCTTGTTCTCAGTGTAAAGCTAAAGATACTCTTAATTAAAAGAATTACTGCGTTGTCATCTAAGGGACGGCTCCACTTCTATCCAAGCCAAGCTCTGCAGGACCGCTCTCGTCTTCCTGGGATGCCTGCATCAGCTGCTGGGTGGACGCTTGCAGTTTGAGAAGCCTGGGTCTTTCTTATTCTCCTGTCTAAATCCTCAACCAAATCCTGCCACACTTAGAAGCAAGGAAACCACATTCCAAACCATTTTGACACATCATTTGACCAAAAGAAACTCCAAGAAAGCCCTAAGCTAGAGGAAAACATTGACTGTGTTTGATTTGAGATACGTAACAGAATTCTCTCACGTCTTCCAGTTTGGAATTTCAGCCCTTATAATGACCACCTGGTAGTGGATGCTATTTCATTACATTTTGTGATACATCTAAAATTTACCAAACCCTCACACAGAATGGATCACATGCTGTTTTTGTTTGTTTGTTTTTTGTTTTACTTAAAGTAAAAAGTAATTTAATGTGATTTTTATATTTTTATCATACTCTGTAATTTCCAACTTGTTAGGTCTCAAACCTAGGACAAATGGCTAACTGAGGTGTCCATTAACATATCAAAGCTGATGTAGGCCATTACAGGTTTGCATACCCCGCCCCCTGCCCTGAACTCTCCAATCCAAAAGCTAGGCTTCCCTCCCCCCAGCTCTTCCAGCCCCTATATAACTCAGCCATTTTGGCTACACCAGTCTCTTAGCCCAGGCTGCCTCTCTTGGTCAGCAGCTCCTCTCTTGCTCTCCTCCCTCTCCCTCTCTCCTCACATGGCCCGGCTCAGTTTGACCATGTTCACTCTGACTCTCCCAGATGTCCCTGCCTCTGCTCTCTCCTTTATCTACAATCAACTTTCTCCTCCATCATACCCAAGAGCAGTCATGTCCTTCCTTTTTGTTTTTTGGTTTCTTTCATTCATCTGGTGCTGAAACCTGGGACTGAACCAGTTTGAGTTGAAACCTAACACAACCTTATATAAAATAGATAAAGATCTTAGATCTCTTTGAGGTCTGGGAAAAACAAAACATAAGAATCTCTCTCTCCTCCTCCCCCTCTTTGGTGCGTGCGTGCGTGCGTGCGTGCGTGTGTGTGTGTGTGTGTGTGTGTGTGTGTGTGTGTGTGTAATAAAGAGCAGATCATTCAGGGATCTTAGTCACTCGGGTATAATTAATACACTACAGTAAAAAAATGAGGAAGAACACAGAGGAGGAGGAAGAGCTGGGAGGAGGAAACAGCCCCACAAACATTAAGTAAGTTGCCTCTGGCTGACTTTGCTTTTCTGTTCCCTGTGGTGACTAGGCTGCCACAGACATTTCTAAGGCAAATCCCTCTTAGCTCGGCTTATACTATCCAGATCCCTAAATGCAGGCAGTCACTCACTCTTCGATTCCTTTTACTTCCTGTTCTTATCAAGGAAACAAGGGAAGTGAATTCATTTATGTAGACTCCTCGTGCTGGTTTTCCCTTTCCTCTCCACCTCTTCTCACCTGCACAACCCTTGAATTGCATTACTATTATTGCACTAAGAGATCGAGGCAGGGTAGTGAGGTGGAGAGACGTGTGTGAAGATGAACATAAAGCCAGTTGGCAAAAAGAGTGGAAGTCCCTCCCCACCAGGGCTACACGTAAGGGACAGAGTATGGGCAAGAAGTGTGTCCTATCCAACACAGGTGATGGCAGGCATGACGGAAACCACTCAGAGGGTCGGACTCTTGTGGCCCTGGCTCTCCGGCACACTTGGCCCACTTCCCCCCTTGGAAGTGCTCTCTTAATGTTTTTAACAAACTCTCTCCAATTCTTTGTTCCAGGACACAGGACCCCAGAAACCCCAGTGTGTGTTCTCTGGCCTCCAATCCACACCTATATCAATATTGTTGCAGTAACTGAAGCTTTCTTTGCAAAATCTTCTCTTCTTGTTCTGCCTGCCCATCCAGGAGAACAGCCTCTGTCAGTCAAAGAGTCTGAATACTTTGTAGAATTCTTCGAGCCCTAACCAAAACAGCAATGCCCCTAACGCGATTTCCCATCTGTGTAGAAGAAACGCATTCTAACACTGAGTAGCTCTGTAGAGTTGTTAGGTCTCAAGGACTCTGTCTGAAACGGGTTTGAAACCAGCTGTTTTGAAGACCTGCTTCTGCCATTGTTTTATTCAGGCTTTTGTTTGTTAGCTTTAACTTAGAAGAAACTCATAAGCACCCTATGAGTTTTTGAACCCACTATGCCGTTAAGAGGTTATCTGTAGAGGTGATGGCATTTGGAAACTATCATGAAACCTCCTACTCACTGTGCTCAACTTACCCAGAGGGACTGTTACTAAGGGTACCTGTCAGTGTCCTTAGTACCAGACACCATACTGAGGTTTCTTTTCCCTAGCCCTGGTACATGGTTTCGAGATATATCAATGGTAGTTATGAAGCTGAGAAAACAAGCTATTATTATTGAGATACTTGAAAGATGAGCCACCCCTCCTTACAGCAGCAAGCCACCCTCCCTTTAGTATCATTGGGATGTTCTACATGAAGCCACACAGAAAATAAACCCAAATCTCAAAGTCCTCAAGATTCAGGCTGCCCGTCTGCAATAAGATGGTATCTACATGAGCTAAGATGGGACAGAGAAACGTCAACATGCTCCATTAAAGAAAGTAACAGACAGAGTCGGGAGTGTTCACAGGACCATAAACCCAGCAGCAGGCAGGGATGAGCAAGGATGCTCTGCATCCATTTCTGTTATTACAACAAACAGCAACTTAGGGGAAAAGGGGATTATTTTAGCTCAAAATCCCAGGTCACAATGCATCCCTGCAGGGCAGCCAGAGCAGAGGAGCTCAGGACAGCCGGTCACATCACAACCACAGTCCAG
The DNA here is from genome assembly GCA_902168425.1 of Peromyscus attwateri. NCBI lineage: Eukaryota > Metazoa > Chordata > Mammalia > Rodentia > Cricetidae > Peromyscus > Peromyscus attwateri. The sequence continues at coordinate 68,772 of CABHPP010095159.1, forward strand.
AGTGGAGTCAGAAGGGAAGGCACAGGGGAGGTTTCAATGAGAATGGCCCCATAGGCTCATATGTTTGAATACTTGGTTCCCAGTTGGTAGAATTGTTTGGGAAAGATAAGGAGGTGTGACATTGTTGGAGGAGGTGTGTTATTAGAGGTGGGTTTTGGAGTTGCCAAAATCCCACACCATTCTCAGTTAGCTCTCTCTGCCTGGTGCTTGTGGATCAAGATGTGAGCTCCCAGTACTGCTCTAGCACCATGCCTGCTTGCTTCATGCTCCCCACCAATATGGTCATGGACTTTAAGGCTCCTAATCTGTGAGCACCAAATAAGCTCTTTCTTCTGTAAGTTGCCTTGGTTATGGTTTTCTTACCACAGCAATAGAAAAGTAACTAAGATGTTGTCTTAAGGTTTGTATTGCTGTGAAGAGACACCATGACCACAGCAACTCTTACAAAGGAAAGTATTAACTGGGGCTGGCTTACAGTTTCAGAGGTTTAGTCCATTATCATCATGGTGGGAAGCATGGTGGTGTACAGGCAGACATGGTGCTGAAGAAGGAGCTGAGAGTCCCACAGCTGGATTGGCAGACAGCAGGAAGAGAGAGTAACACTGGGCTTGGCTTGGGCTTCTGAAACCTCAGAGCCCACCTCCAGTGACATACTTCTTCCAACAAGGCCACACCTCCTAATAGTGCCACCTGCTATGAGCCCATGGGGACCATTTTCATTCAAACCACCCAAATGTCATGCGTACTTAGTGCTCAGCGAGCTTCCTCTACTCTTAATAGTCAGTGGCTCAGCCCGTGAAATGGTGCCAACCACATCCAGGGTGGATCTTCTCACCTCAACTAACCCAATTAAGAACAACGGTTCTCACAGGCATGTCAGCAGGCCCATCTGATCTCAGCAATTTCTCACTGAGACTTTCTTCCCAGGTGGTTCTAAATTGTGGTAACTTGATAATAAACTGAAGCACTAACCATCACAGAGTAGGAGGCCATAACGTAAATGCTGCAGAATACTGAGCACGACTAGACAGACAACCCAAGGGGGAAATGGGTGTAGAGAAACTTCATGCTACAGGTATGAGACCACGACTTGTTCAAAGTTTCCAAATTTCCCTAATTTTTTGCAAGTACGTATGAATGTGTATGTGGTTATGTGCATGTTCACATCTGTGTGGGTGCATGTGTGTAGGCATGCCCATGCACATGTGTGCACACACATGTAGAGAGTAGAGGTTAATCTATAGTGTCTTCTTGGATTGTGCTCCACATTATTTACTGAGGCAGGGTCATTCACTGAACTCAGGGCTTGCTGACTCAGCTGGTCTATCTAGTCAGCTTGTCCCCAGGTCACCTGTCTCTGTGCTCCAAGTACTGGGATTACAGTAAAGCCACCTTGGGCTGCTGGGGACCTGACCTCTAGTCTTCGTGTTTCCATGGCAAATGCCTTGTCTGTGAAGCAGTCCCTGTCCCCAGCTCCCCCTCCTTTTAATCTTTCTATCTTACCTTCCAGAATCCCAGTCAGCATGCCTCCTTCAGCTGCTCTTAGCCATGAAAGTGCTTCAAGCTTGTCTTATTTTTGACAGCCTTAAGAGTTTAAAGAGACCTGGTCAGGTACACCACAGGATGCTCCTCTGCTGAGATTTGTCGGACACTTTTGTCATGGTTAGACTGGAGTTGGAAGGTTTAGTGAGAGGCACTGCAGAAGTAAAATGCTATTTCATCACATCTCATGGAGGGGGTGAACTCTGCACTTGACTTCCCACTGCTGGTGTGGACCACGATCCCCAGGCAGACATACAATGAAGTTTCTCTACTATAGCTTTGCCAGAGCCCACACCCATCTTTTCAATATTGTATGTATATAGTCTTTGGAAGGAAACCATTCTATGCAGGCACCACCTAAGGAGCATGAAATTATGCTTCCCAGCAGATTTTTGAGAACATGATATATGTGTAACTATATCCCCACTGGGATAGTTAAGAATTTCCACTCTATACAAACACTACATATATGAGCTGTTTGAGGGAAACCAAGGAGAAGGGATTGGTTGCCATTCTGTGTAGGGAAGAGAGAGGAAGAACTACAGATAAGATGCTTGTGGGACCAAGAAGTCTGCAGCAACCAGAAATGAGAGGGAGAAAGTGAAGCTGAGCACACTTGCATAGAGCTCGTCCTGTTTGCTTACATTCCAAAGAACAAGGTGACCCCAGATGGCAGCTAAGAGATGCATATCCTCACTTAAACTATGTATTTAATAACTGCTGTATTTGATAGCACATACTGCAGCAGGTAAGGAAGGGCTAGGGAAGGGCGAGAGGGTTACTTCCACAGTCCCCTTGTCTGAGGACCCTCAGAGAAACACAAGTGCTACCAGCTGCTGATGCGTCTAACCCGGCACTTGTTCGGTTCCCTCATCAATTTCATATCATTTTTGTAAAATCCCAGGGTCACACAAGATCCATGGACTGGGGACAGAAACACCAGTCTCCCTTGGTCTCAGGAGTCTTCCCCCAAAGTCAATGGATTTTCAAACAAATATTATTTGATATAATTATTATTTTATACAGAATATAAGTAAAACACATCAGATTTTTTCTAATCCTATAAACTTCCATATACAAACAAACAGAAAATAAAAGGAACTTGATTTGTAAATTTATCTTCAAGGCAGGTTCCTACCCTAATCTCTACACTGTCAAAATGATGACTGTCCCTCATCTCTTCCTATTGTGAAACCCGGAACTCCCTGATATGACACAGGAAGTCAACACATCATTATGGCCCTCTGGTTATTAGGAAAATGCACACACACGAAGCTTTGGGTTCACAAAAGCCAAAATATCCCACTAGGCTTAGAATAGCTCAGTTCACGCCTGCTGAACCATGAGGTTGCCATCTTTAAATATTTAATAGTCTAATGTTTGCATGGGTAATGCAGACAGTCAAGGCAAGCAGATACAGGGACACTTTCTGAATTTCTTTTCTTAAATATTCTTTATTTTTTATTCTATGTATAAGTCTTGCCTGCATGTATATATGTGCAGTACATGTGTTCTTTTCTGCAATTTCTTAATGTTCAAAACAGCAATAAAAGATATTAAAACAGCTTGTGCATACCACAAAAGGGTAAATACTGGTCTAGAAATCACATATGCATTAGGGTAGAGAGGGCTATGAGCCAACACCTTCGTCTACCTCAGAAAGGACAGGACCTGGAAAAATAGCTCCTCTGGCTATAAGACAGCAATATTTTAAAATAAAGCAAAATATACATCTATGTAGGCACTAAAGATTTTAGACTCAAGCCATACTGAATGGATGCGGTCCACAGCTCTGCAGAGCACCTGAAGAAGGGGGGATTTGGGGTATTCTCAAGGGTTTTTCAAATGTGTCTGAAGTCTCAGGATCCTGTCTTCAAATAAATTATCACAGAAATAAAGGGAAGACTCTCCTTGAGCAGGTTGGGCCAGAGATCCCATGCCTCTGAAGGGCATCAGATTAACACTGTTTGAAAGCCATTTCTCCGGTCCAATCTCCTTAGTTTACAGAAGCATTTGAAGATATGCTGAGAATGAGATGGAATTGGATGTACTGAGGTGCTGAGAGATGTGATATTCAAAGCCTTAAGCTTGTTTCTTCGTGCTCCAAAACTTTGTGGGATCTGTTAAAGCATGCTTCCCAAAGAGAGCTGTTAAAAATTTCTGAGCACCACTGCAGGCATGCTGGTTTAGAAGTTTAGATTCGGTCATGAATGTTCATACTCACCACCCTCCAGTGTTGCCACTGTGGGCCAGGACCCCACCTCCCTCACCTTGGGTATCAGTGCACGAGAAGAAAGCCTCCTGACGCAGCCTCGAACTGTTGAATGCACCAGCTCCGAACAATCTCAGAAACCCCACCCTCACTTTCATGAGTCACCTCAGTTAAATTCTCCTCAGACAAGCCGCCACCTCTCACTGGACCCTGACTGGCGCACAGCATTTCTTCTTGATTGCTCTCCCAAGAGACCCACTGATGACCCACTCTGCCTGCGCTGATTTCCGTCTAGGAGAGCTGCCCGCACTCTCCATCTCACTCTTGAACGAAAAGATAATTCATCTGAAATCAATTCACAGTTTGGGCAACTCAAAAGTTCATACCCAAGTTAGTTGTATCATTTGATAAGTGTACTGGCTTAGCTGCAAATCAGTGCGTACTGTGAACTCTTCCTAACAGCTAAGTGATGGAATCCACCTCGGTGTCCAACGACAGAAGATGGACAAGGAAAGGGTGCTACCCACACGTGACAGAACGCTTTTTCAGACATAAAGACAAAATTAGCATTGTCTGCAGGAAAATGGATGTGACCAGAGGTCACAAACCAAGCAAACAAGTCTCAGAAGAGAGCTTTACACTTTCTCTCTTTTTGTAGCTCCTAGATTTTGCATAATCACATTATATGTGTGTGTGTGTGTATAGTGGTATTTTATTTGTGCTGAAATGTGATTTTATTTGTATGCTAATAAATAAAGTTGCCTAGGGGTCAGAGCTATTAGCAAGCCATAGGGAAAGCCAGGGCGGTGGTGGTGCACGCCTTTAATCCCAGCACTTGGTAAGCAGAACTAGGTAGATCTCTGTGTGTTCAAGGATACAGCCAGCATTGGAGACACATGCCTTTAATCTCAATACCAACCATAGAAGACCTGGAGGTCTGTACAGAGAGGCAGTGACAAGACAGCCACGTAGTTGGGTTTACAACCAATGAGAAGGCAGAACAGAATTCTATTTAAAGACGAACGCACAGGAAATACCTCCCTTTTCGGAGAGGTCTCTTGGCGGGAGAGGCTAGCTGGCAGAAAGCGGGTAAGGCTCCTAGCTCTGACCTCTTGGGCTTTCATCTTTACATTGGCTCTGTGTTTCTTATTTAATAAGACGGTTGGTTACATCTACATGTGTGTGTGTGTGTGTGTGTGTGTGTGTGTGTGTGTGTGTGTG
>CABHPP010095160.1:3640-52263 GCA_902168425.1 Peromyscus attwateri
TTGACATCCAGGTGGATGGGTGGATTGGTTGACATCCAGGTGGATGGATGAATTGGTTGTTTACCAGTTGGATGGCTGAGTTATTTCATGGACACATGGTTGGGTGGATTTGTTGACATGCAGGTGGATGGGTAGATTGGTTGGTTGACATCCAGGGAGGTGGGGTAGATGTAGAACACCCGCCACAGGATGACAGGTTTGGAAATGCAAATGTATTTCCTTCCCAGGAGCTGCCAGTAGACTATGCTATGGTGAGCAATCTATGTCTGGTCATAGGAATGAGTTCTGGTCTCCCGCAAAGGTTCTGTGTGCTTTACCACAGGCTCCCATTTTTAAAGACTGCATCTTAGCCTTAATACAGACTCCTTTATAAGAATTACTTTTGGGAGCTAACTATAGCTACAAATGTCCAGAATAATGACTTCATTTTCCAAGGAATTTTCCCAGTAATTTACCTTTGTCTATCTAAAAATAATCTGCTTGTTAACAACAGCAACATCTCCCTCCAGCTTTCAATATCTGAAAGTGATGAGGGCTGATCTCAGAATTTTATATTGGTGGTGAAAATCATTCTGTACCTGCACTGTACTCTGACCCTTTGTGGAGGCTGGACTCTATGACCTCACAGTCTTAAAAGCAGATCAGTAGCACAGTGGCACCCACACCTGCTCATCAATGCCTTCATGCTCTAAGGGGTTTTAACTGCTGACTGTTCTATGGGTCCAGGTCTTGCCTTGCTTGTCTGCCTCTCTCCCTCCTGGAATCTCAGAAGGGCTAAGGACTGGCTTTTTTTTTCCAGAGCTGAGGACTGAACCCAGGGCCTTGCACTTGCTAGGCAAGCGTTCTACCACTGAGCTAAATCCCCAACCCAAGAACTGTCTTTTAAATAGGCAGTCTGAATGTCAGTCAGTGGGGATCTCTTCCCTGCTGAACCCAGGGTGGTTCTAGTGATGGGTAATTATCACTTTCAGTCTTGCAGATTTCTGGGAACTCTGGTTTTAGATTGTGGGGTTGTTTTAGAGGGCTCTCATTTCTGTTTTAGACAGAAAAACCTTTGCAGCGCTGTTCACACACAACCCTGTATTTACTGAAAGACTCATACGCCTGTTAGTGAGCATTGACACCTCCTACATGAGTCGACTTCTAACCTCCTACTGTTTACTCCCACCCAGCTGGTGAGGTGTTTCCAGGGTACATCTGTGAATAATTTGCCTCATGCTCTCCCTTGCCAACACATCCATCATACACATCCCCATCCCAGGCACTCCAGAGTGCTCCCTCCCACCTCTAAAGTTCGACCATGCCGTTCCTTCTCCCGTTCGTAACCACCCCACTCCTGATCTTCACAGGCATTTTCACAGTGCTTCCAGCTTCAGTATATGCTCGTGAATGACACTGATAGGTCTCCAATCCCATTTGCCTACTCTTTAAACAAACTGTTTTTAGGAGTATATTCTTGTGCTCCAACTCAGTCTGAGTGTAATTCTTTTCTTTCACTAGAGAGCGTTGAAAGGACATGGTCTTTGATCCCAGTAACTTGTTGCTATCTGCTCTCCTTGCCACCTTCTCCTCATACAGCAAGTTAAGCACCTCTTACTGGCCAGACGATCCAGCCCCCAGCAATGGAACAGTGACCAGGAAGGAGCCTTCCTAGTCCTCTTATGTCCAGCCCTGGATGCCTTCCTCCTGCCTTACTGGCCTTCCTGGGATTCTCAATGAAAACAGCTGGGGGAGCACTACCCCACGTGAGAACCCGGGCTCAGGGAGAGGACTGGGCTGTGGGGGAACAGAAATGATAGACATGCCTGGAGCTGACAGAGCGAGGTGGCCCCTGTGCTGCTCAGCAGAGACCCAAGTTCCCAAAGGCAAGAACCTTATCTGGTTTGCCCATAGTCCAGTATGCTAGCCTGTCATGAGGCTCGAGGCAGGGGGTACTTAGTGAATCAGTGCCCTGCATGGATGAAGAACCAGTGGATGAAGAACCAGTTTTGAAGAGCAAATGCAGTACTGAGCTGAGAACACTAGAGGGGGATCAGAGGACTCAAAGTGAGCACAGCCCAAGCCAAAATTGGGCTGTTCTCGCCAGGATGGGAAATAGCATTTTTTTTCCCCTTAAGTTTTAAAAAAGTAAGGTGTCACACTACACTACAGATGCATCCTGTAAGTAGTCATGGTGTTTACTTTTCCTTCTATTTGTAGGAAATCTTAAACTAAACTTGCTGCAACTCTTTCTCTGATTCAAACAGGGCGCAGGGACTCCCGCCCTCCAGGGGAAAGTGGAAGTCTGCAGCTAGGCTTGTCAAAGAAGGGCCTGGCATACTGGTGCAAAAGTCTCAGGAAACTGCCCTCCGTGCTTAAGCAGACCGGACCAGAGAGAAGCAGAGTCTGCGGTTAGACTCCTGTATCTTTTAAAGGAACTCCTGTAGTGGGGAAGTGGGAAGTTCTATGTGTGAAGACAGGACAGCGGTTGCTGTGACACGGTCGCGCTGGAAGCTCACGTTGAGGCATGCTCTCTGGTGTCTCTGGGACAAATTCTCTGAGCACTGGTTCTTTAGGGTAAGACGTGGTTAGGACAGGAGCCTAATTCAGAGGGATTTGGTGAGGACAAAAAGAACAGCCGTTCGGAAGGATTTCATAAACGTCTGGCGGCTGGGCACGGGTGTTTCCCGCCTGTGCTAACCTTCAAAGTCCTCCAACTGCAGCCGTGAACGAGTTCTTTCTCATTGCTATAACAAACGCAAGCTAAGGAAGAAGGGTTGTTTGGGGCTATGGTTTTAGGGTACTGTCCACTGTGGTTGGGAAGGCATGGCATTGGGAGTGTGAGGTAACTGGACAAGTTATGTCCAGGCATGCTCAGAAGGCCTCTCTCTTTTTCTTCGGTCTGGGATCTCAGTCCACGGGGATGATACCACTCACATTTAGGGTGGGCCTTATGTATCACTTAACCCAGTCTAGAAACTCCCACACAGAGTTTTGTTTCCACTGTGATTTTAGATACTGTCAAGTTGGCCGCATTAGCCACCACAGGCCTCTTCCTCTCTTGGCCACCCCTTAAATAATAACACTGCATTAGAATTCTTTGCTTGGGCTGCACTCCAAGCTCTCTGGGGTCTCGCATATTTGGTGGTGAAGGGTGATTTCTGTTACATTTTGTAATCTCCCAGCTGTTGTTCCTCTGGTAAAAGGGACAATGAGGCGCAGTGGCAGCTCATGGCCACACAGAGACAGCAGGGTCTTCCAAGGTGTCCTTCCCACTTTCAGGGAGGTGGTAACGGTGGCCCTCGGTATGGATGCTGTGTCAGCACCTGAGCCCCAGCCACATTGCTTTGCAACTCACAGTAAATCCAGTCTTTCTATTTGCTTGGCTCTTGTTCCGAGCTGTGGGGATGGCAGAGGCACTGATAAGCAAAAGGCCCAGAGCTGTCTTGACAAGGAAGAGGTGACCTTGAGTCAGAAAAGAGGCAGGCAAGCAGAACCAGCAGGAGAGAATAAAGGGATGCTAGGAAAACAGTAAGAGCAGGGTTTTTTGTTCTGATTTTTGTCTCCACAGCCACCTTGCCTTGGAGACAGTACTCTTTCTTCTCCAGATAAAGGGAAGTCTGCTGGAAGTTAATTTCCAGACGCATCCATAAAAAATCAAGTTGACTCACTTTAATGGAAGTGATGACAGGAGACAGTGAGGTCCTCCACGTACACACAGAAGCCATAATAAGTGATGGATTCCTATGTGAACTTTAAAAATTAAAGATATCCATTACATATTACATATATCACTTTGAAAATAATGGCATGTCTCTTGTCTGCATCTGGAGGAAGTGTCATGTCAAGACTGAGCACGCTACACCAAGGTGCCCATGGCAACGTGAAGCAGAGGCCCTTCCTGCACGCAGCCTCCATGGCATGCAGCCTCCACGGCATGCAGCTGCCACGGCATGCAGCCTCCCACGGCATGCAGCGGGCAGTGCTTTCTCTATTGTTCCAGCCTTGTTCCGTCACATGAAGGAGGCAAGAAGGGATTTTAAAACGTCACCCACTCAGTGAATCAAATTAATCATTTAGCAAAGTTTGAAAGGGACGTCTCTCTGAAGGAAATGAGACAGGAATGGATTTAGAACTACCAGAAACTGACATGCAGCCAGTATTGGATTTGGTTCAATTTAAAGTCAGAACGACTTTATGTTTTACCATCTGCCACCCCAAGAACCTAGTAAAGTCTGAATACTACAGTCCATAGAGATGCACACGTGAGGAGATATTTTGCTTTTTTCTAAGGCCATTTGAAGAACATAAAATCAGAATAAATAATGTTGGGGCTTATCCAGGAATACAGTTAGTAATTAGGAACTGCAGAAAAGATACATCTACGTCTGCTGGGTGCTGGGCCCAAATGTCCCGTCTGCTCCACCATCTTCCACAAACCCTCACACTTTTCCAACATACAACTTCCTTCCCACACTATGGGAAGCATGGTTTCAGGCATGCTGACACTTAGAGGAAACAGGTAAGTAAGTATGCTGTTGTCCCCCAACCTGCAAACAGAAGCACCAGGTTTAAAACCACAGCTCCAAACCGTGGCGTGAGGCACATTCATTGCTGAAAATAGTCAAGACCATGACACAGATACAACGTGGCCAAATTCTCACATTCTAGATTCATATGCGGGTAGACTGCATCGAAGAAGGTAAAGTACCCACAAGCAGATGTTTCCGTTCTTGCAAGTGTGTTCTCACAGAGGCACTGGTCTGTTGGACGCTTTCTACATACAGTGGCACCCTTCTTTTCCGTCTGGATAGTCGCAAGGTTGAAGACTGGCACCTGATGTATACTCCCGCCCCCTTGTCACTGAGCTTGACCTGCTTAGTGAGGGAAGGGACTGAGAAGGGCTAGTTCTTCTGAGCTGCACCAGAGCACAGCCTGCAGAGTGTGGCAGGATGGAGAGAGGGGGTTATTCTAACACAGTGACTGTGAAACAGCAAAGCAGCACATAGCCTTGGAAGGTTGTGAAGTCGCCTGGCAACAGCTGCAGTTGTGACATGACACTGATGGCGGACAGGTGGCCTGGACAGGTAGGCTGTGACACGACACTGATGGTGGCCTGGACAGGTAGGATGTGACATGACACTGATGGCCTGGACAGGTAGGACTTGCTACCAATACATGTGGCAGTCAAGGAAGCAACACAGACGCCTGAATCAACATGCCAAAAGTTTAATCAGATTCATTAAAAGAATTGTTTTTAGCTCTTCCTGAAGACAGTAGGGCACATTTGTGTGTCTGGAGAAATCTACATAATCTTTCTGGATGTGACATTCTCCCTGAGCAAGCATTGGATGTATGCAAATGAGCGACTTCATCTCAATGTGTCCTCATTTCTCTATATGCTTGACACATTCCAAAACCCATCCCGACTTCTTCCCTGTCTTCCATTCTTGACATCCGACTGGTTCCCGTGCCCTGGGATTTGTTTCTGTCAGTTGTATATAACAAACAAAACCTTCAAAACAGAGCACCACAGTTGGAGTGCAGGGCGCCACAGCCCTTCAAGCCCCAAGTGTTACCAAAAAACCCAACCCGAGGAAGGCATGCTAGGAAGCTAACAGAAGTCAATGAAAAAAGTATTAAACAAAATGCTAGTAAATCAAATATGGAGAAATTTAAAAAGGTCTGTTCACCAGATTTACCCCAGACTGTAAGATTGGTTCAACTTATGAAAATCAATGAACTCAGTAGACTCTATCAGTGTAATAAGACACAAAAGGCTACTGTTGCTCTCATAGAATAGAAAAACACGATAAGATCTAACCCATTTATATGAAAAAAATTAAAAATATTTTTTTTTAAAAAGGTACTTTTACCTGGTTGATCTTCATTTCTAAGACCAGAAATCTGACAGGACTGTCCCCATCATGGCTTCTCACTGATTTCCTGAGCCCCTAACAAGGGCACCTTGGTAAGAAAACAAAATAAAGGGGCTTCAGATTAGAAAGTAAGAAAAGAAAAAGATCTATTCTCAAATAGCATGATCTTACACATGCATAATGTTAGGACACACACACACACACACACACACACACACACACACACGCACAGAGTCATCCCGCCTTACAGGATATATGTGACCAATGACAGAAGCCACATTTCTATAACCAGCAGTGATCAATCACAACTTAAGGAACCACTGCATTTTCAAATAGCATCGGATATAGTAAACTACTTAGAGAATCGTTCAACGAAAGAAGTGCAAATTTTGTACATTTAAAACAACAAAATGCTGTTGAAGAAATTAAAGAAGAATTAAATTAAAAAAGCATTCTTCATTCATAAATTGCATGGCTTCATGTTACATAGCGGGCAATGGTCCCTGAATTGATCCACAGAATAAATGCAATCTCTCTTAAGTTTGCGGTGGGATTTTTTCCTGTAGAAATTGGTGATCTGACCTTAAGATTAATGTGTAAATATAAAGTGCCCAGGCTAAGCAATGTGGTTAGAAAAAGAAACGAAAAACAAAAAAGGAGCAACATGTCAGAATTCCAAAACTGCTACAAAACCACAGTGAGTCAAGACAGTGTGGCACCAGCCGCAGACTAGATATACAAATTAATGGAGAAGAAAGGAGAGTCTAGAATAACCCTTTAGCTATGGTCAATCAACTGTTGATGAAAGGTTCCAAGACCATTCAGTGGGAAAAGAATCTTTTCAACAACAGTGCTGGGAAAAGCAGAAGAGCCATGTGCACAGGAATGCAGCCTCACACCACACACAAATGCTGCCTGAAAGCAGATCATGGACCTAAGAAGGGCTGAAGCAACCAAGTCATGTGTAATACGAATTGCTAAATGGTCTTATTAATAAAAAACCTGGAGCCAGATATTGGGGTGAATGCTGAAAGATCAGAGAAACAGAACAAGCCACAGCTTCCTCACCTTACCAACTCCTCACCCTCCAGAGCATGAGTTCCTGTTTCCTCACGCCTTATATACCTTTCTGTGTCCTGCCATTTTACTTCCCAAGCAAAGACATGCGATCTCAAGTGCTGGGATTAAAGGTGTGGTTGTTAGAGCTCAAATAAAATATCACCACAGTTGTGAAAGGCAGAGGAGTAAATCTTTTCAAGCTGGGATTAGACAAAAATCTTGTGTCTGACACCACCAGCATGAACAGTGACAGAAATGAACACAGGTTCATCTCTCTACATCATAACCTGTAACTGTTAGGTTTCCTGTGAGACACCGTTGAGACCACAAAGCACAAGCATTTCTTGGGATAAAGTGCCCTTCTAATCCAACAATAAAAAAAATACAGACTCTTAGGAAGGCTGGAGAACCTGGGGGAAACTGTATTTATAGGCGAAATAAAGAGAAGTACAAAAAAACCCCACTCAATCTTAATAATTATGGAAATGCTAATGAAAAATATCAGAGACACTCCATGTCGGCCACAGCCTAAAGACCAAGAAATTAATTAGAGAGCAGCACGCACTGTTGAGGAGATGAAGAGGTTTGAGCCCCAGCACTGGTGGGATCGTGGTAAAATGGTGCATGCACTTTGGAAATCAATTTGTCAGCTCTGCAACATGTTAAATATAGAGTTGTCACGGGACCCAAAATGCCCTCTCCTGGAGATACAGGTGACAGAAGGAACATTCTATGTCCACACAGAACACATATGATAACACTCACAGCAGCACTGATTATTCATGACAGCAAAACAGATAAATGATAAAAGCCAAAACTATGGAAGCCGTGTCAGGGCTCACCCATTAAAAGAAGTAGGGAAATATATCATATCCATAAAATTGCACATGTCACTTACTTTAAAGAGAAATGACATTGATTCCAACCACAAAGTGGAGGAAACATGGAAACATGGTGTGAAAAAGTCCAAGGCAAGGAGCCACACAGGGTAAGATTCCTATCCATCACGTGACCAGAGCTTGGGAATCTAAAGACACAGAGGCAAATGGGAGGATGCCAGCAGAGGTGGCAGCAGCAGCAGCAGCAGCAGCATGTTCCCAGTGTTTTACACAGTCTCATCCTTAGCTCTCTGCCTCCATCCCGGGCAGTCTGTAAAAATGGGGGAACACAGTCACATTTGTCTTGGCTGTCTCAGTCCACAAGGAAAAATGCCTCCTTGGTTCTCCTTGCTTAGTTCCAAGACACTCCCTGGATTGGTGAATGCAATGAACTGCTCTGCCTTCTTGTTCCTTGTTTTCGAGTGTGCTGATGATTTGCATGGCTGCCCTCCTCCCTCCATGACATTAGTTACCTGAGGATGCAACACAGAGTCAGGATCTGACTGTGTAGCCCTGGCTGGCCTACAGCTGACGACGTTGACCACCTGCCTCTACCTCCCAAGCACTAGGATTTCAGGTGTGCCCCACTATAACCAGCAACACATACGTTTAGATCATCTTATCTAAGTCAGCTTAGCAGCATAGAACTTTGGTTGGAATGTCTAGGACAGACTTGGTTGCACTGAGCTCAGAACCCACGTGTTCCGAGTGATTACAAACTGGTTGGCCTCTCTTGGCCACTGGTGATGGGTCATGTAGGATCAGGCCAGGGAACCACCCTTGCTTTCTTTACCCTGTGACATTATCTGTCCAGGATGGTGTCCTGAGGTCATCACTTCCTACTCAAAGCAGACTCAACTCCATGATAGTTTAAGAATTCCTTACTGCCTTGAAGTTTTCAGGATTCATCAAGCCAGGGACAAGCAGAAAGAAGGGAGGTGTTAAGGTCTGTTTATTACTTTCATTATGTCCAAATAGCATGTAGGGGGGAAAGATGGAAGAAAGGAAAAGTGTTGTGTAGAGTGAACCTGTTAACAGGACTGCCACTATCTTGGATTTTAATTGTGTATCAATTTACTGATTAAGCGGTGACCATGTGCCCAGAAGTGAAGGATTAAAGATGACTGTCTTTGTGCATGGATTAGTGGAGAGCAAATTCAGAAACTAAAATTACAGTAGCAAACAGGGGTGTGTGTGGTCCTGTGAGTAGATGGAGTTCATGGAGGAATAGGAAAGCCCCTTCCTCCCCCTCCGTCTTGGTCTTCATCATGTACTCTGGTTGGCATGTCTGTGTGAACTCCACTTTGGGGACGGAGTTATTGACTTTTCCTGACACTCTCCCACCCACAGCTTTAGTATCGTCTGTCACCATATTCATAGCTCTAGTGTCTGTGAACTGTTGATTCAAAATGCCCATCCACTGTCCTAAGAATTGAAGTGTTCCCCATGATGTTAGACACCTCGTGTCTCTGTTCACGTTTCCCAGGAGCAGCATTGCCCAGTCCTGCAGTCTGCACGACTCCATCCTTAAGCTGACAGTGTTTGACCTCATCACTGGAGCTCAGGACTTTGACGCTGCTCCCTGCACATCACCACATGGCTCCCCAGTGTGATCTTTCTGTCTCCAGGGAGCGTTCCCATCCTCCCATTTCAATACTCACACTAGAGTGCTAGGGATCTGCTTAACAGGTAGTTCATTTTATTCTAGTGCTTAGTACCTGCACATGGCTTACTGTTCTCTCTCTCTCTCTCTGTCTCTCTCTCTGTCTCTGTGTCTGTCTCTCTCTGTCTCTCTCTGTCTCTCTGTCTCTCTCTCTCTCTCTCTCTCTCTCTCTCTCTCTCTCTCTCTGTCTCCCCCTCCCCCTCTCCCTCTCCCTCTCCCCTCTCTTCCCCTCCCTCCCTCCTCTTTTATTTTGTTCAAATTTAATTTATTTTAATTAGCTTACAAAGGATTTTTCTCTCCTCTTTCTTCTCTCTCTCCTCTCTCTTCCTGTGCCCATCCACCCCAAGTAGCCTTTCCATGTCACATATGACTCACCCACCCACCCCCCACTCCTTTTCTCAACAACTCTGTTCCTTCCATTTCCTCTTGCAGCAGTCTGAATGAACCTTTTCATCTAGTTTTTGGTTGCCTAGAGCATAGATTCTCAGGGTCACAGGTATGGAAGACCTATAAGATCTCAGAGTGCTTGGCCTCACTCAGGACACGCGTACGCCAATGATACTGGTCCATGGACCACGTGGACCCAGGCATTCTCTCTCTCTTGCTAATTCTCTTTCCTTCTGCCCATCCTTCAGATTCAGGTGAGATGATGATTTCAGCAAGGTCTCCTCAGACCCCAGGGATGGAAAGAGATGCTCATGTGTTAACCTTTGAACCCGGCTTTCCAACTGTAATTCCTGCTGGTCTCTTGTAAATGCCTGAGCATCCTCCTTGAGCCACCCAAAAGCCAGTGACGAGGCGGCTCTGAGCTGTGCCGTGCTGTGGTTGTAACTCAGTGCGTAGCACTCTGCCTCATGGTACAAGTTCTTAAAAGCACATAAAAGGAAAACATGGAAACGTTCCAAAACATCCTGAAATTTCAGATGCAGCAGGAGACTGTGTGCATTCATCACAGTGGCAGGTGGAGATCCTACGGAGACCTGAGGACGAGGCTTTCTGAGTCCCTGCTATTCACCTTTTATTCTATCGTGCGTGGTGTCTAGACTCATCCTAGCTAAAGAACAACCTGCTGTCTCTCCCAGCTTCTCCCTCTTTATACTCTGAGCCGGTGGGTAGTCTCATTCCACCTCAACCTCTTCAAAACTCAGCGACCAGGCCACCGTAGTTAGAATTCCTATTGCTGGCAAAACACCACGACCAAAAGCAGCTTGGGGAAGAAAGGGTTTATTTCATCTTACAACTGTTAGGTCACGCTTCCTCATGGAGGGAAGTCAGGGGAGGAACTCAAAATAGGAACCTGCAGGTAGGAAGTGAAGAAGAGGCCGTCTAGTGGTGCTCTTTACTGGTGTACCCCTCATTGCTCCCTCAGCCTGTATTCTACACAACTCAGGACCACCTGCCACACTCACCTGTCACACCCGAACCCACAGCAGGCTGGGCCCTCCCCTATTAACCAAAAATCAAGAAAATGCCCAACAAGATTGCCTGTAGGCCAATCTCATGGGGACATTTTCTCAATGAATGTTCCTCTTCTCAAATGACTCTGGCTGATGTCAGGGTGGCAAAAAAAAAAAAAAAAAAAAAAAAAAAAAAAAAACTAGCCAGTACACAAGCTTTCCATCATGGAAATCTCAAAGCCATCGCTTGGTGAGAATCCAGTGAGTCCGCCCCATCCCCAGCACCGTGATGGTTTCAAGCCCACCTCAGCCTAAGCTTGGACTAAAAGGAGAGCTTTGGTGTTGCTTCCTTGAGGGCTACCTCATCTCGAACCTGTTCGTCACCATCTCACCACTTAACTACTCTGTTGGGAATCCCATAGGTGTTACCCATCTGCTGCAAGAGATGTCCTGGTATTTCAGGTCAGGGAGCCCTATGACAGTCTATGGGCCCTCTGCAAAGTCTGTGGGTGTGCCCAGAGAAAGTGGCCTAGGCATTCTTGACTCCATAGTGTCATTCACAGTCTGTCTCTAACACTCCAACTTTAGCAGCTGCTTGTGTGCAGTGCAGATAACCCAGGATCGCCGTGGCACACGGCGCCGCCGTGGATGCACAGCGCCCTTGCGAGGATGCTGCTGCTGACAGCGCAGGGTTTTCCCCCACCTCTGCTGCACCTGCTTCCCAGAGTCATGTGCGTATCCTCAGTGCTTCCCCTGGCCGTAGTAACCATAGTAGCCTGTTTACCGTGCCAGGGAGTCTCTGTCTTCATATACGTGCTTCTGTAAGTGAAAAATGTGCGGTCAACCGACACCTCAAACCACCTATGTTTTGCATCTTTGAGAATTTTTCTCATTCGATTGCTACTGTGCTAGAATATCACATTTCATAACATTAAAATTGGTGAATGCCAGAGGCTGAGGAGATCTCTCAGTAAAGTGCAATCTAAGCACAAGTGTCTGGATTTCCATCCCCGTAACCACATTATCAGAACCAGGCTTGACACTTGCCTGTAATCCCAGTGCTGGGTAGAAGAAGACAGGAGCATCTTTGGAGCTTCTGGACCTGGCAGTCTAGACAAACTCATGACCTCCATGTTCAGTGAGAGACCCTGTTTCAAAAAAATAAGGTGGAGAGCAATTGGCGAAGACCCTTGACAACCCTTGGCTTATACACATGCACACCCTCCAACATATAGCACAAAAGTGATGTATGTTGTGTAGAATAAAATGCATAAATGTGACAATACAGTTCAGCAAACCTCAGTCTTGTGTAGTTAGACAGGTTCTGACCTCCCAGATGAAAATATAAGACATTTTCTTAGTTCTAGAAGCTTCCTCCATGACCCTTTTTTTCTGTCAACAATCTATTTTTCTTTCTGTAATATCATAAATTTTGAACTTCATGCAAGTGAACCAGGTCATAAATGTAACACTTTCAAAATATTTCCCACGGGTTCATGTGAGATTTTAATTCGGAGGGTTTTTCTTCACAGCCACCACAGTGATTCTACTTTGAAACACTTAATTAACACCTACAAGTAGGGTTGAAGATACGTATCCATGGCTTCCATGGAGGCGTGGAAGTAGTTTCTCTAATACAAACAGCTTAGACATAAGTGTTAATGGTCATAGTAATATTCTGAAAATGTCTATTAAAATTATCACCGTCGAGTTATTAGATAGGAGTCAAATCCCATTCCTCTGTGCACACTGAAGTTCTGTACATAAAAATACACCTTGCTTTTCTTAATGAGGACTTACTTCTTGTCTGTGTATCTTTTTGTTGTTATTTCTTGAGACAGGGTCTCACTATGTAAGCTCTGGCTGGCCTGGAACTCCCTATGTAGACAAGGCTGGCCTCGAACTCACAGAGATCCTTTTGCCTCTGCCTTCCAAGTTGGGTTGAAAGGTGGCCAACACCATGCCAAAACTGTAAATCTTCTACCGACATGCCATTTTATAGCCTGACTCCCCGTGTTGCTGTGTTCAATGTGGACTGGATCTGCTGCACTGTCTGGCCTGCTGGACACTCAGAGGCGGCAAAGTAAACATCACGGTGTCAGCACCTCATTCGAATTTCAGAAGAGGCCCACCTAGTGATATATCTGCTGTAGTTAATATGTGATGGATGGATGTAATGTGATGTAGGATACAGAGCCAGGGTGGGCAAGCAATAAGCCACTGCCACCAACCAATCACAGAAGAAAGGAGCAGGGAGAGGTTGGAGATGCGGTCCATCATGCTTCCACTCTTGAAGCCTGGTTTTCCTGCAGTCTGTGACCCTCCTCATCCTTTCCTGGGTCTTGTCTGTATCCATGTTTTTTTCTT
This sequence comes from Peromyscus attwateri, assembly GCA_902168425.1. Classification (NCBI taxonomy): domain Eukaryota; kingdom Metazoa; phylum Chordata; class Mammalia; order Rodentia; family Cricetidae; genus Peromyscus; species Peromyscus attwateri. The sequence goes on from CABHPP010095160.1 coordinate 16,863, forward strand.
GTTTCTACATGTGTCTAATAGGAAGGGTTGAGGTTCACTGGACACAGAAAGACAACGGGGGTGCTTTAACAAAAAGAGGCAGAAATGAACCTGGAAAGCAGAAGGAAGGTGGGTGCCAGGAGTTGCAGCACATGACACCTGCAATATCTAGAAGTCATTTTTAAAATGACATTGACCAGTGAATGGGATTCAGGGCTCCTCCACAGCCAAAGTGGCCCCTGTGATGGGAACTTCATGATGAATCTGGCTGCTGGATTGCTCACACTCACTTGCTCAGTCTTCATGCCTCAGTTCCCTCATCTATTACAAAGTAAAGAGTAATAGTGGTCTCTAGATCACTCTCTTATGAGGATTAGCTGAGTGGATACTTAGGATGTGGTTACAAAAATGCCTGGCACACGGGAATTGCCTTTTGTTTATTGCACACAGCCAGGCTTACCCAGTGCAGGCGGAATTAACACACGACTTTTGTTTAACTCAAGTCTCTAAAACATTGCAGGCTTTAAGTAGAGAGGAAAGAGACCAGGAGGAGAAAGGGCCATCTTCTGCTTCCCCATTCCTCTCTTGTTCTTGACAGTCACAAATCCTGTCTGCCTGACCGTTCTGTCACCTGCCTTCAGTAACACACCCACCTGGCCTCCTCCAGTGGTGTACCCTAGACGAGGCTGGCCCATCCAGTTCTTGTGGCTCTTTCTTTGTGACCTGAATGTTCAGTGATATTTTAGACTTCGTTGGAAAGAGGCTTTCATTTGGCACCAAGGAACATACAGGGCACTGCAGTGAAACACTGAGTTGATTGGTACAAGGAAAAAAAAATAAATATGGGATTGCTGGAATGCTGAGATGAATTTAAGCTAAATATACACGTAGGCTAAATGAGTTTGATAGAAAAATCTGAAGAATTGATAGAGATTGATTCAGTAAACTTGGGTATATATAGGCGAGGACATGGGTAATTAATTAAATTAAAACTAATAATAAAAAAAAAAGACAAGACTCTAGCTAGCGGCAGTGGCATGTACCTGGAATTCCAGCACCTGGAGGCAAAGACTGGAACATCTGAGGCTAGCCAGGTTCCCACAGTGCATGTTTTGTGTGTGTGTGTGTGTGTGTGTGTGTATGTATGTATGTATGTATGTATATGTGTGTATAGATACATATGCATATATATATGCATATGTATATGAATAAAACAGGCATGTGTATGTTCTACAGTTCAATACGTATCAGTTGGGAAATATGAAGAGATTCCTATATACAACTACTTCAAAATTTATTTTATCTTTTTCAGGAACATTTGTATTATTTTCAGTAAACAGACAACTGTTTTTTCTTCAAAATGAGCCAAGAGGCAGAGAATATTCTGTCACTCCTTTGCTTGCCCACACAGTACACACACGCACACACGCACGTGCATGCACACATACACACAGAAATAAACTAACAGTACCCTGCTCTGATTTCACTGTTAGGATAAACAAATGTGGGTTCAACTCCAAACTTCAGTGAGAGGGAAAGTGGGGTGTTCCTCCTGGTTCATTCTAACATGCACGCTATAGTGATTTCAAAGTTCATTTTGCATTTGAGTGAAAAAAATATATATATTATATATATATAAATACCTTACAAATGTTCCTGCCTAGATACTAGACAAAATTTAAAACATTTCATTTCCATGAACAGAAAAAAATTCAAGAGGCATCTGGTGACCAGATGCCCCAGACGAGCAGTGAGAACATCCAGCAAGCATCTGGGTCCCCTGTGTCCTCATCAGAGCTCATCTATTCACCTGTGTTGTTACTGAAGGAGCAGCCGTGAGCCTGGTTGGCGGCAGTCTTAGACCTGCATTCTTTCTCCACATTGCCACTCTCTGACAACGGCGGAATAGATGGTGGGGGACATTTTTGGTTCTGACATAGCACATTCTCTCTGAGGCACGAAAGCCTTGTTTAGCATGTCAGCAGTCTTCTGACACACAGAGGGCAGTGCACAGCTGCCCCTGCCTTGCTTCTGGCTGGGCAAATCTGTGCTTTAATTTCCCACCCTTTGCCCCAGGTGTGTATGCGTGTAACATCAATGGCCATTGTTCTGTCCTCAGACGTATGAGGCCAGTGTGCAGTTCTGTGCAGTCCTGTGTCTGACAGACAGCCACGGTCTGATGGACAAATCAGCCTGAGAAGTGGGTGCATCACGGACGGGAGCTTAAGCAGGGACAAGTAAGCTGGTGGCTTGTGAGGCCAATCCAGGCTCCAAACAACACGGTCAGCTGAAGGCTTAGAGAGAGACCAACTGTAGCATGCCCATTTCTCTGCTGCCTTTGGGAAGAGACCACATAGGCTTCCAGGGGCCTGAAATCATTAGACTAATGTCATGGTCACAGGTGAGCTTGGGACCCCACCCACCCAGAAACCTTGGAAGCTGGTGATAGGAGGCCAGAACATGCATTTCCTAGATATCTTGGTAGTGGTGGTGTGCATCACATTTGTTGCTGGTCCTTGAACTTCTTCATCAGTGTTTGAATACCCAATCTGTTCCTGGAGTTGAGACAGGATTCCCCTGTCTTAGAGTTTGGGTTTGCATTACACAAGGCCTCTTGTATACAGTTCATATCTTCATTTGTGGGCGGTGGCAATGTAGCCTACTGTATTAGTAACTTTTCTTGTTGCTTAGACAAAATCCCTGGCAAAAGAAACTTAAAGGAGGAAGGGATGCCTTATCTCAGGGGCTGAGAGGATACAGTCCATCATGGTGGGAAAGGCGCGGTGGTAACACTGACTAACTGTGGCAGCAGGGGTGAGAGACACTGGTCAGTTGGCGTAGACAGTCAGGAAGCAGAGAAAATGGAATGCTGATGTTTAGTTTGCCCTCTTCCTCATTGCTTTCTGTCCCAAAGTGTGATGACACTCACATTCAACGTGGGTCTTTCCTCCTCAGTTAACTACTCTCTGGAAATGCCTTCCCAGAGACTTGGAGCTATGTCCTGGGTGTATCTAAACCACATCACGATGATAATGAAGTTGACCATCACACCCACTGAGCATAGGCTCTCTACTTATAGTGGTGATTGAGGGTTTCAGTCTTTAACTCCATCATGGAATACTATATAAAAATGAATGAACTATTGGACTAGGAAGACTGGATCCCATCTTGTAATGAGTGTAGCATGGGTTCTTGGCAGAACTGGGGTGAGGTACCTGATCTGGGACACAGTAAATAAAGTATGTAATAATGACTACATTTAAAAGAAAAAACAGCATGTGTTTGTATAGTGTCAACAGTGAGCAGTTGTTTGATGCATAACAAATGAAAAGTGCTTTTGAAATATTCTTGGCATTTTCACTGATAACAACAGGGTATTGTAAAAATGCAAAATAATAAAATAACTGTGCTTTATTAGTTGTGAGTTTTCTGGCAATGAAAAACAACTCCTTTCAAATTCTTGTATTTAATATTGTGCTTAATGACCAATTCCACAACACAAATGAATTTCTAGTAACTTATCCATTCCAGTCTCAGCTCTGCCTTACTGCTACCATCAAATCTGATATTACTCATAAAATATGTGATTCAAAGAGCTGCAATGTGGTCTTTGTGATCCCTACCAGAGCTGGGTTTCTTAGGAAAGATGTATTTCAAGAAATGTAATAAATTTTAAGTCATCCTTTGTCCAATGTTATGAAAGTTAATAGAATCCTATCTATGTTCCCATCATAGTTACACTTGAATAAGGAACTAGTTCTTGTTTGGTAGGACTGGGGAAAATGGAAATGTATCTCTTTTTGACTGTGAATGTACTCAAAGGTTTACTAAATGAGCACAAAGTTCCAAATTCAATATAAAACAACTTGAGAGAGTGTAAAAATGACATGTATACATAGTTCAAACATATCTCATGCCTAGTTTATATACATCTCATGTATAGTTTATGTACATCTCATGCATAGTTCATTCATAGGTCATGCACAGCTTAAACATAGCTCATGTGCTGCTCAAATACAGCTCATGCATAGCTGATACACATCTCATACACAGCTCATGCACATATCATACACAGCTCATATACAGTTCATGCACAGCTCATACACAGCTCATGTATAGTTCATGCACAGCTCATGTACAGCTCATACATAGCTCATACACAGCTCATGTACAGCTTATGTACAGCTCATACACAGCTCATGTACAGTTTATGCACAGCTCATGCACAGCTCATACACAGCTCATGTACAGCTCATACACAGCTCATGCACAACTCATACATAGCTCATACACAGCTCATGTACAGCTCACACACAGCTCATGCACAGCCCATACATAGCTCATACACAGTTCATGTACAGTTTATGCACAGCTCATGTACAGTTCATACACAGTTCATGCACAGCTGATACACAGTTCATACACAGCTCATATACAGCTCGTACACAGCTCATGCACAGCTCATGTACAGCTGTTACACAGCTCATACACAGCTCATGTGCAGCTCATTGTAACATATGTATAGTACAGTTCTTGTATACATCTCATACACATAAGGCAGAGTGAAGAATCTTCACTCTGTATGTGCATTCATCTCTATTTCCTCAGAGTGGCTGTGCCTAGTGTTGCTCCTTTGCACAGTTCCCGGTCCCATGTCCCGAGTCATGTTGTTTCTCATATATCACATGGCTTGATGGACATCTGCACTTTACCAATGAGCACCTCAAGGACAAGGGCATGCTTTGGTCAGAGTTCTGCCAGAGGTAGGGTTAAGTTATTTAAAAATAGATCACTAGGTCCCAGTCAATCATACTTTCATCACATCTTTTTGGACTCGTGCTTTACATTTTAAGGAGTGATTCGTGGTATCATCACAAGATGCAGGCTGGTTGTGCACATTCAGAGGCATGCGAGTTACAGAGGATAGGACTTCATGTATCGGGAGGAGTGTAGGCATCACACTGTCTATCTGTCATTGGGTTGAGATGAGGAGCAACAGAGTAACTAGGCAGCAGAAAGTTCCCTAAAGAGACCAGACATCACTCCAGTGAACATGGACTTGCTGTGCATATGGAGGCTTGCACTGATTTAAGAGGAAGGTGCCATGCTCTTCTTGATGGTCAGTAAGAGATGCATACAGTTGTCTGCTGTCTTACTGGACCATTGCAAAACACACAAAGAAGTTTCAAAAATAAGCTACACTATTCCTGTATATAAATGCTGCATTTCAGACCTGTTTTAGACACATTTTTATTCCTGATAATCACCCAACATGTTACAGATCATAGGTGATAGGGGCACTGTAATTATTAAGTGGATGAATAATGAAAGATCCACTTTAACAAAGGCAGAAAGTCTTCCTAATTCTTGAGAAAATTAAAGTGTGGACAGGGTCATTTGATACATATTTTTCCTTGTTAATTTTAGTAGTCACTTCATTGAACACCAAAAACCTAGTCAACGGTTTTATTTGTCTTATCTCTAACCATATAATGGAGATTAGGTGCCACACTTTCCATCCACAAAGCGGGTGGAGTTCTGTCTCAACTGACACTCTGGAAAGTGGTAGAGTCTGCATTTGAACTTTGAAGGAAAACGTGACAGGGTGTGACTATGATGGTCAGGACACTGTCCCTTGAAGTGTATTAGTGATCCTTTGCTGTACAGGTCTGGCTTTTATCATCTAATTTAATAAAGACAGACTCACTGAGTTCTATTCATAAGGGAACTCAAGATTTATGCTCCACCACAGAAAGGTGTGAACCTTTACCACATGCTTCATTTTTACATTCTCAATGCCTCCAAAAGCTGAGACAAAGTATGACTCTGTGCTTTCAAAGAAGATTAGCATAAAAATACACCACCTTGGAGCCAGGTCTTTAATGTAGCTTGCAGGTTTCAGAGCTGGGTGAAAATGATGATTACTTCTCTCTGACAAAGTGTGTATGGCCTTCCAGCACCATAAACACCAGCCAGTGGAGGTAGAGCTTCCAGATGAGTACCAGCTCAGTTTCTCCGTGTCCTATGATGGAAGTGAGTGATATCTTCAGCATTAGGGTCTCAGCATCAGGTTGTGGAGGGTAACGAATACCACTGACAATAACCTGCACTGCTTGGGATCTATGGGAAACTGTTGGCCAATGACTCAAAAAGATACAACCCATTCCCAATGCTGGGGTTTTTATTTGGTAGTCTATGATATCCAGCTGAGGTATTGTCCCACATATTGTATGGTAACTAAACTTATACTGGGAGAGGAAAATCAGTTTCCTCTAATGGGATGACACCGGGTATATCAGCCACACTCCAGGGCAGATCCCGTGCTCAGGAATGATTAGGAAATACAATGATTAGGAAAAACTGGCCTCCATGCTTTTGTTTTAAAGAGAGACAGAACATGAAATTGAGTGGGTGGGGAGTTGGGGGAACAGGAAAGAGTATGATCAAAATATACTGTATGAAATTCTCAAAGAATAAATAAAAGTATTGCTAAAAATAAAAATACATTAACTTTAAAATATAATCACGTAGACTTTCTCATTTGTAAGTGACTTACAGATGACTTTCTCTGGCTAACTAGCTATTAAAATATGATATTTATCCATTACAATAGAGCCTTGGAGACCATGTGTTCCCTTCTGATTGCAACCCAGGAAAACTTTGTTCCCTGGCTTAGGTTGTGCAGTTTAATTCATTGCAGTCTGCAGAGGTAGCAAAATCCTAAATTTTAAAGCTGTGCAAATCAACAGCTTTCTGTGGGTAATTTAAATTTTGCATTCTGCATAGATAACCAAAACGATGCCTTGTGAGCACGCTTCCTGGCAAGAGGCAGAGATCCAAGCACTCCCATCCTAAGGAGGGGCTATTTTGAGCTCCTGCTGTCCATTTCATATTCACACGCAGCAACTGGTGGCAACTAAAATAATGAGCTTGGCCAGCAGCTAAAGAATCCTGTCCTATCGGGGGCAGCAGACGGGGAGCACCAGTAAGATTCAGGATGCCTGTGCAGCATCTCCCTCCTGCCCACTCATGAGCATAGACTTCTGCATTTTGAAAGCTATTGAGAAGCCATTAGCAGGCAGGACCGGGAGGGAGCGCCGCACTGCAGCACACCTCCACACTAGCAGAAGGCTGTGGCCGCACGTGAGCACCAATTAGAGCGACCCTCCCCAGGACTACGGCACTGGAGTGTGTCAATCAAGGGCGCTAGGGTAGCACGTGCAGCCGCGGCAGTGGCTGCTCTGGACTCCAGCTGCTGAATGAAAATGAGTTTGATGCTTTCTGCAAGATCATGGATGGGAGCCTCTGCTCAGTAATGCGTTCTGAGGTGCCCTGTTACCTGAGCAGGGACCCTGAATTATGCATTGCCTGGGGACAACAGTCATAGCAGAAGAGAATGCTGGGACCCACGGCAGGGTTCATGCCTGAGAAGGGACAATGTCTCACTATCATTTTATCAAGTGCTGTAAGTAGACTCGCTGACTCCTGTGTGTGTGTATGTTTGTCTCTTAAAGTGTTATTTTAAACATATGCCAAAATTAAGGCAGGTGTTCTGGCGTGTGGCATCCAGATTGGGTGACACACATTGGTAATTGTGAAGGGTAGTTGACAGGCTGAGTTCCATTTTATTTCAGATTCTAAAATAATTCTCTCTTTATCTAAACGCCGTAGTGTGAAAAAAAATCTTTAAAATGCTGCATTTTAAAAAGAGGTGTGTTGGATACCAGAAACAGAGAGAGAAAAGAAATACATAAACAAAAGTTGCTGAAGGATTTCCACACTGTTAAGGTGTTTGGGTGATGTTTGTACAACTTACTTGGCGAATGTATGACTGAAGTCATTTAGTGATTTACCTCCCTCTCCAGCTGCGCTGTTGCGGTATTCAGGGCTTTCCTTCTCAGCCTGTCTGTGGGTAATCCTTGGCTGGGAACTTTTGTCCTTGTGCCATTCACCTTGCAGAGACTGCACCCAAGCTCTGCACGGATGCTCATATGGTACAGAATAGTCAGCCGGCAGCTCTCCTTAAGGCTTTAATATTGGAATTCTAGCAGGGTGCTCTGAGCTAGACTCTATTTGCTCCTAAACCTTCTCCTGATAGTGACAAGGACTAAGAGGACATATTTAGAGCACACCCACTCATAGAGTAGAATTCTTTTCTCTGTTAGCACTTCTGAAAACTTCTGCACGTTCATATCATGACCTTTAAGTGACAGGTGACATTGCCAGAGGACAGATTTCTAGTAAGATTATGGGTTTGCAGACAAGGACATACCAATGTTAATTAAGCACCTTGATGAAGGAATGTGGTTTCAGTGGATCTTGGGTTTTGTTTTAAAGGAGACTGAAACACATGTTTGAGGAAAAAATAGTTGTCTTGCTCTAGTTGTTGTTAGCTAATAGACAAGAGGGTGATGGCCCTGTGATTATTAAAATAAATTTCCTCGCTCAGAAGCCTTGCTTCCAGAACCAGGAAAGAATGTACTGATCAGCCTGGACATTTGGAAATTCACTTTAACTGATGAGAATTGGGACCCGGCGGCTTATTTGCGAGGCACGGAGTAGTCGTTGGTTTAACCCTTTAAGTCTCAAAGTGACTGACCTGGTAACACACATTGTGCAATGCCCCTGGCTGGTTCTTCCACAGCCGCCTACGCTTACGCTTTAACTGCAGTGACAGGCATGTTCCTGTCCGGCCTCTGGAAAGGGAATTCCCAAAACCCTCCACATCATTTCACCAGGGAGTCCGGGCTCATTCCAGAAGATGAGCACACCTGGTGGAATGTAGCGGTGTGTGTGTGTGTGTGTGTGTGTGTGTGTGTGTGTGTGTGTGTGTGGTGTTTGGTGTGGTGGTGGTGGTGGTGTGCAGAAGCACAGTGGGATGGAATAGTGAGGACTTGGGGGAGGGGGAGGGATCGGGTGGTGGCCAGACATTACATGAGGCTGCCCTCCCCTGCCTCATTTTACCTTTTTTAAGTGTATGATATGTCTAGAATTTCAGAATTTGGAAGAGGCAGTGGCATAAACCTAATGGAATGCTTTAGGCAAGTCTTACTATTGGCCACCATAAGAGATAAAAGCAGACTTAATGAATCTAATTAATGAATAATGTTCATTAATGAAAATGTTTCAAATGCTTGGGGAAAGCATTCCTGATGAATTTACCAAAGTAATTAAGAAGTACTTACTTACGAGTCACCTATTTCCCGAGCTATTAGCTACAAAGTAGGATTGCCCTCCAGTGCCAGCCTCCACTGTGGACTGTAGAAGCTGGGTTTTACTGTGGCTGAAGCAGCCAGTGGCTGTATCTTATCATAGAATTTTGGGTTTTTTTTTTAAAGATCTTTTGAGTGCAGGAGTTTAACTTATTTTTATTTTTATTTTATGTACATTGGTGTTTTGCCTGCAGGTATGTCTGTATGGGGGTATCAGATCCCCTCAAACTGGAGTTACAGACAGTTGTTAGCTGACATGTGGGTGCTGGGAATTGAACCCAGGTCCTCTGGAAGAGCAGTCAGTGCTCTTAACCGCTGAGCCATCTCTCCAGCCCAGAATTGTGGGTCTTAGTGGCATCTCAAGAAATGACTAGAATAAGGAGAACAGTGAGGAGGCTTTATTGATAAAGGTCATGGTTCATAGTGTTGAAGTTGTACCTGACACCTTCAATGTTCCCAGTTCCTGTTGCTTTGTCCATTATTGTGACCTGGTGCTCAGGCAGCATGCACTGGGTCTCACTCTCCATCTACACTCACTTTTTCCCCTCCATGCCCTCCTGTGTGACTTCCTCCTCATTCTGTCCCTGCTTTATCACCCTACTGTGTTCACCTTCAAAGCCAAGCAGTGGTGCCGGAAGTGAGCAGATTCCTGGGCAGAAGCAAGAACTTTTGCTTGCCTTACCTCAGTATCTCATGTGGGCCCCATGAGGCAGAGGATGCCATTGTGCAGAGTGTGGGGTGACCAATAATTCATGTTCAAGGAGACCCCCTCAGCCACCCAGGGGAGTACTCATTTCATGGTAAGCCATGCACTCTGAAAGGTCTCACCTCAGTCTGAAGGTAGGTGACCTGCTGCTTCTAGAAACTATTCTTTCCTTTCAGTGCTGCAAATAGTGGGGCTGGAGAGGGAGCTCAGTGTTTATCACTCCTGCAGAGGACTGTGTTTGACTCTCTGCCGCCGCTCCATGGAGAGACTTACAACTGCCCGAAACTCTACCTCCTGGGGATCCGATGCCCTCTTCTGGCCTCTACAGGCACCTGCACTCACTTGCACATACCCACTCATAGACATACACACAAACACTTAATTGAAAGTAAAGTAAGTTTTAAGAAAACAAAACAACACTGTCAGCAGTGGATATGTCTTTACCGTCAGAGAGAGAATACTCTGAAGCAGAGTGAGCAGTGAAGCAGAGTCAGGGAGGTAAATAGTTTCAGATCTTTTCTCTGCCTGTGTCCTTCTCTTTGGCACAAGAATGGGTCTCACTTTGCAAACCCAATCCAGCTTATATAGTAATGTTTAAAACTAGAACAAACATTTCATTGTGGAGGTAGCGTCAGCAGGAAAGTTCCAGATGACCTCTAGGAGAAATGCTGATATTGAGGGCACCTCTGGTCAGAGCAGTGCTTCAGATAGATCTGTGGTAAGAGTTCATCCTGCACTGAGCCTGGGGTTGGGAGGTCAGGGTGGTCATGGCACTTGGTCACATGACTAGATTCAGGTGTCAGCAGGAAGGCGAACTGGATCTGGGGAACAATGGCCCCCAGTTTTACTGCAGCATGAGCAGCTAGCTAGGCGTCTGCTTTCTCCTTAACCAATGTGAGCAGAAGCATCCTATCTGCCTTGTGTGCTTTTCCTGCCTTGCATCTGGGTCCGAGCCTGCCAGTCACTCCCTGGCATATTTCTGTCCTGTTCATTTCTTTTCTGAGCATGTGGATTCAAGGAAGCACCTTCTTCAATAGGAGGGTGTTGTAGAGTATTATTTTAAGGTATGTTATATTTGTTTATGCTGTGGAACATTAGTTTAATGATGCAAAGACATTTTATATTCTTTTATGTTGTATTTGTTTAATTCTGTGAAGCTGTGTTACTTTGCCTGCCTAAAACACCTGAAGGTTTAACAAAGAGCTGAACGGCCAATAGTGAGGCAGGAGAAAGGATTGGCAGGGCTGGCAGGCAGAGAGAATAAAAGAGGAGGATAAATCTCAGAGGGAAAGAAGAAAGAGCAAGAGAACAAGGAAAGGAGGATGCTGGGGGTCAGCCACCCAGCCACCGAGCCACCGAGCCACCCAGCCACCCAGCCACCTAGCCACCCAGCCACCTAGCCACCCAGCCACCCAGCCAGCCACAGATTTACAGAAATAAGAGAAAGGTAAAAGGCCAGAGGCAAATGGTAGATGGATAAATTAAAGTTAAGAAAAGCTGGCAAGAAACAAGCCAAGCTAAGGCTGAGCATTTATAAGAAATAATAAGCCTCTGTGTGTTTTATTTGGGAGCTGGGTGGCGGACCCCCCAAAGCAGCAGTACAAACAACAACAGGAGAAAGGTTAAAGCTGTCCAGTGTGAATGTTTCCAGGCCACTGATGCACCACAGCAGCCAGGCCCTAGCTAAAACTGCTACTGTCCATGTAGAGCAAGGTCACTCTTCCACCTGCTGGCCCCTCTTTCTCGAAAATGACCCTCTGCCAAGTGACTCCCGTGCTCTTCTCTCCACTGTGCATTCTGCTCACTGTCCAGGAACCTCTGGGCAGTGTTGCACCTGTTCTTTGCCCCACAGAGCCCTGGCCTGGTTGTCTTTACTGGCCGCTAACTCGTTCCCCAGACCACACCTAGGGTCAGTAACTGAAGCCACTCAGCTCTTCCCCCATCCCCCTCTGCTTCACCTAAGTGACAAATGATTAATACAGAGTGTGACTTCCCCACCTGTCTGTCAGTCCTGAGAAACGGCGGTGGGGGTGGGGGTGGGGTGATCAGTGAAGGACAGAAGAGTGAGCACAGACCGGTTGCATTTTAGCATTGAGATTGCACATCTGCAGCATGCTGGTGGGCACTGGCACCACAGCCTTGCCAGCTTTTCCCAGCGGGCACACGGGTGCTGCCTGGATACCCTCATCTGCCTTCAGTCTGCACAGCGAGAACAGCCACAGTTAAATCTCCAAAGGTGCACACGTGTGAACATCTTTTTGAGGACTTCTCCTCCGTGATAGTGAATTTTCTCCCTAGGAACCAAAGCTGGTGTGCACCGGAGTCCTCTGTCCTTTTGAGGGCCTCTCACCTGCGTCTGCTATCTGTGTCTCCTGTGACATCAGATTCCTCAAGAGTAAACAGGAGCCCTGGTCTACCCATCTTTTCAAGCCCACCTAGTTCCTTTAATGGTTATGACATGGGGTGTCCGACATTCACCCCCTTTTCACTGTCCCAGGGGCTCCTTCTGCTGTGGTCTTCATGACTCTCTGAACCCGTGTTAGAGAAGCTCAGCACACAGTAGACGCTCTACCCTCACATCAGTTGATTTCTAATTTGACACCGACCTCCCCTTGTTCATCTTCAGCTTTCAAGGCTTTCTCCTTGGTGATAGCTGGAAGCCACCATGTGGTGCTGGGAAGAGAACCCGGGTCCTCTGGAAGAGCAGCCAGTACTCTTAACCGCCCAACAATCTCTCCAGCCCCACCTCTTCTCTTTTTGACTATCTGTCATGATGACCAAACTCTAACTTTGTTTACTCTCATGGGTTTTGGGTTTCTTTATGCCTTGTGGTGTGTTTCCTGAAGTCTAATGATGAGTCTTCTACACCTTTTTGAAAAACCTTTATTTTTATAGTTAAAATGTTTTATAAAGTTAAGATGTGTAGTTAATAAGAAGCTAGGTTTACCATTAATTGCACTTTTCTCTCTTCACTGTCAATATACCATCTTTGAAATCCCTATTTTTATCCCATTTTTAAATGGAATACCTAAATGTCTTTACATCTTGTTTCTGGTTGGTCACTCACCAGAGCTCACTGGCTTGATAATAAATTTTGATATTTGAAAAGCCAAATCCTCACTGTGAGGCCTCTTCACTTTCTTTAATACTCTGAAATACTTAGTTTATATTGAGTATTAAGAAAAAATTTCCTAACACAAAGAACACTCTATATTTTTGCTTTGTTTTTTATTGTGTGTGTGTGTGTGTGTGTGTGTGTGTGTGTGTGTGTGTGTGTGCTTTTTGGTTTTTTTTTCTTTTCTTAAGATGGAGAAAGAATCTGAAGTTCCATGGGTAGAGAGGGTAGGATTTGGAGTAAGTTGGAAGAGGGGAAATTTTATAGTGTATAAAATTTTTTTTTTTTTTGGTTTTTCGAGATAGGGTTTCTCTGTGTAGCTTTGCACCTTTCCTGGAACTCACTTTGGAGACCAGGCTGGCCTTGAACTCACAGAGATCCGCCTGCCTCTGCCTCCCGAGTGCTGGGATTAAAGGCGTGCGTCACCACCGCCCAGCTAAAATTTTTAAATAGTAAAAATAATTATAAGTAGGCTCAAAGCAGAAATAAATAAGAAGTCATGCTTTATAAAATATATTCTGCAGTTTAAATTAAAATAAACCTCAGAGGAAGTTCTCTTTCTGTAGTTCTCACATCTTGCCCAATGAGTTTGAACACAGAGCTCGGCAATTTGAAACTGATGCTTATCTTTCCACAAGTAAATCTATAATTATTTAGCATTGTTGATTTATCAGCAATACAGGATGGAAAATTATTAAAGTAAATGGTGTTCTTATAATAGAGAAAAATCTGAATAGCACACTACAGTTAAGAGAAAGACAGCGGTCACTGCCATGCTGCTGCAGGGAAGTCATCAGGCTCAGATAGCTATAGTTAGGTCCACACAGACAACAGTGTGTGTCTTACTGTTTTACATGTTTGTGTGTCGGTGTGGGGGATGGGTGAGGGTGTGTATGTCCTTCTCAGGTCATGAGGAAGCAGAGTTGAAGAAGATATATGCAATGACAAAGTTTTGTTTGTGCATGTCTTCTCTTTAGTCTCCATGCACAGGACTTTAACGTAGACTTTCAAGAACGTCACAGGCGGTTTGTGTCCCATGGGTCTGACCATATGGCTCTGTGTACTGCTATGTTGACACTGCATTATTAAAGCTGGCCATTGTATCTGGAGCGATCCACACCTACAGCCTCACTTGACATCTGCTGTTACAATGTGATACGTTCCTCTCTCTGGGTCTCTCAATCTCGCTGTCTCTCCTCTCTCTCTCTCCCTCTCTTCCTCTTACTGTTTGTTGAATGAAAAGTGTCTATTCTTTCAATGGCCTCTCACACTCAGAATTACTTTAAGGACATAAGCACAACATTCTCTCTTCACTGAGCTGTATGCATTTCATTTTCTCATGTTTCCTTCATTCTGTCTTCCATTCTTGACTCATTAATTCAAGAAATATCTACTGAGATTTCTACTGTTTTCTAAGCATGGGAATACAGCTAAGGACACACAGTCTGGCTAATGACCCTGCTCCCTTGAAAGACTCAGGTCAGTGGGGTAAAGAATAAATAAGTAGCAAAAACCGTTGATATAAAATAACTTAAGGAAATTACCAGTGACCTGAGCCTAGAATTGGGGTACAAAGATATTTTAAACAGGCCATAAGGAAATTCTCATAAGAAGTGGGTTTTCTTTTTCTCATATTACAACATATGAAATTGTATGAATAATGAATTTTGTTCTTACATTTCAGGGATGTTTTTAAAATTCTCACTTATCATTTAAATGATGCCCAAATCATTTAGTATCATATTGTTCAATCTCTGCATGTTTGAGTATGTCCTATAGATTTTCTATTGCTGATGTAACTTTATCACATTGTGATTCGATTAGATACATTAGAGACATTTTTTCATTCTTTTTATGTATTTATGTATTTCTGTGTGGCCTACAACATGATTTTAAAGACAATTTCATAGAGCGCTGAGAAAAATGTGTCTGCAGCAGCAATTGATAGAATGTCCTGTAGGCATGTGTTCAAACCATCTGATCTATGATCAGAGGCATGAACTCCATAGTGTCTGTCTTAGGTAGGATTTCTATTGCTTTGAAGTGACACTATGACCACGGCAACTCTTATAAGAAAAACTTTTAATTGAGGCTGGCTTGCAGTTCCAGAGGTTTAGTCCATTATCATCATGGCGGGGAGCATGGCAGCATGCAGACAGATGTGGTGCTGACTATATCTTGGTTTGCAGGCAACAGGAAGTTGACTGACACACTGGGCAGTATCCTGAGCACAGGAAACCTCAAAGCCTGCCCCTGCCCCACGGTGACACACTTCCTCTAACAAGACCATACCCACTGCAACAAAGCCACACCTCCTAATAGTGTCACTTCCTATGAGATTATGGGAGCCAAGCTACCACAGTGATCTTGTTAGATTTTTTTTATCTGGATAATCCATGTACTGCTGATGAGCATGGGGTGCTGAAGTTACCCATTACTGTTATATTTAGACCTGTCTGTCCATTGTGTCTAGTAGTGTTGGTCTTATGAAACTGTGTTCATCATCAAAATTAATAACACACATGTCTGTTATTATTGTAGCTTCATGACCTATGGTTCACTTCATTAATATGTGAGACTCATCTTTATCCCTCTGACTAGTTTCAGTGTGGTGTGTGTTTAGTCCCATGTGAGTATAACTACTCCTGCTTACTCTCAGACTCCATTTAGTTAGAATATGTCACCTTCCACCATTTCACTTTTGGTCTCTTTGTGTCTGTATCAGGATGGTGAGTTTCTTGCAGCTGCAAATAGTTGGGCTTTGTTTTTATAATCCATTCAACCAGTCCACTTCTTTTAACTGGAGAGATGGGGCTGTTTGTGTTTGATGTTTTGCAGTGGCTTAAATGAGATATTTAAATGTGTGGTTTGGGGATGGTTTAAATGAGACGCCCCACCCCCATAGTCTCAGGTATTTGAATATTTGGTCCCAGTTAGTGGTGCTGTCTGTGTGTTGCCTTGCTGGAGACAATGTGTCACTGGAGGTGGGTTTTGAGGTTTCAAAAGCCACACACCAGCCATTTCCAGTTCACTGAGCTCTCAGATTGCTGCTTCAGCCACCATGTCTAACTGCTCCCTGCCCTGGCAGTGATAGACTTCTATCCCTCTGGACTATAACTCAAAATAAAGCCTTTCTTCTCTATAAGTTGTCTTAGTCATGGTGTTTAATCACACCAATATGTCTGTTGGGTTTTTAAATTCTCCTGTGCTGAGATGTTTGTGCTTTTCCCCGATGTAAGGGAATATCTGCAGTAATTTATGGAATAGTTTTCTATGCCTTTATGCTACATCTTGGTTTCTTCTTCTATATCACAGTTTCATAGATTTGGCCTTTTAGCTATGAGTCATAACTGTCTTATTACATTTTCCTTATTACTGTGAAAGTAATAATACCTTAACAGTATCTTTGATACCTGAGAATTTTCCCCATTTGGTCTGCTCTATTGACAATGTTTAATCAAATTGATTCATTTCAAGGATTTCCATTTGTTTCATTTGTTAGCATCTCTATTTACTGAATGTCTCTTCTAGATGATTAACTTTCTCCTCTAAGTCTTGAGTGACTTATTTATTTTATTAATGTGCTATAGGAAGTGACAGAATGGAGTGAGGGAGTCAGAAACATGAGCTCTCAGGGACAGGCTGCAGAGCCAGCAGGCCAACAAGTGAACTGCCTGGAGGCTGCCATCAGCTTGCTGTAAACGTTACCTGAGACAGTCTCACCTCGAGGACTTAACGGTTTTTTTTTTGAACATTATAATTCTTTCCCAAGTGATAGATGACTAAATACTTTTTATTTCTGTGTTCTTATTTACTCAAGCTTGTGGTGATATTGTGTCCCCCAATATATTGTGCACCCTAATAAACTTATCTGGGATCAGAGAACAGAGCAGCCACTACATACAGAGGCCAGAAAATGGTGGCACACATTCAGGAGGGAGAGATCCATCAAGATCTCTGTGAGTTCAAAGCCACACTAGAAACAGCCAGGCATGGTGACTCACGCCTTTAATCCCAGGAAGTGAAGGCAGGAAGTAGAAAGGTATATAAGGCATGAGGACCCGGAACTTTAGCCTTTTAAGCTTTTAGCTTTTTAGCAGCAGTTCAGCTGAGATCAATTTGGATAAGGACACAGAGGCTTCCAGTCTGAGGAAACAGGATCAGCTGAGAAGTTGGCAAGGGGAGGTGGGATGTGGCTTGTTCTGTTTCTCTGATCTTTCAGTGTTCACCCCAATACCTGGCTCTGGGTTTGTTTTTATTAATAAGACCTATTAAGATTCGTGCTACACAAGCTGACCACACATGCACACACACACACACACACACACACACACACACACACACACACACACGGGTGCTCACTTTACCCCCAGTATTCTTTTCTAAAAAGTCATTTCTTCAAGTTTTCTGTCACCTAGTTACTGTGCACCAGTCTCCACACCATGGCTGTACTGAAACATTGAGCTCTTATTCTCCTTATTTATGTCTAATCACCTACCTAGTAGCCTAACACCCTGGTCCCCCTGCCTCCGAATGCAGCATGATTCCTCTGCTCCTGCAGACTGCTGGCTCAGTCTTTCCTCTCACAGGTGGTGTTTCTCAGTGTTGCAGCCTCTCCCCTGTACAAGCTACCAGGCTATGCACTAAATTTATATGTATATATGGATTTTCATTCCTCAAGGAATTCGCTGTCTAGGAGTTATGACATGTAGCCACATGTAGGCTTTTGAAGGAAACAGTTGTAGACTCAGTGGATGTTGAAAGGGCACATACAAATGCCATGCCTTCCAATGAGGAGGTGCTGTTTACCGGGAAGGCACCAGTTCTGCCATAAGGAAAGAGAGCTTGAAGACAAATCAGTCTCCCGGGAGGGAGTGAGAAGGCATACAAGGTTGAATAGATTTTCAGTGAAGTTCCTGAATGAGAAACTGGTGAGAGCAGACGTCATGTAGGAAGCTGTGAACACTTGAGCATTCAAGGAATGAGCAGAGGTAACTCCATGTGCTGTTCAGGCATGGGGCCGCCGCGGCGGGGGTGGGAGTGGGGGGGTGCTTGTGAGGGAGGGGAGCAGTGTATGCACACAAGCAAGAGCTGGGCCAAGGTGCTGAGGTTCATGTTGCTCTTTGTGTGATTCCGTAAGATCTCTCATTCCCGAGTGTGGTGTCAGATCTGTCCTGCTGTCCTGGAGACTTGGAATGGAAAGAAGGGCTGTGAGAGGGAGAAGGCGGGAAGCTGCCCTGGTGGTAGCTGCAATCGGGATGGCAATTTTGGGATGCTACGGCCATGTATGACGAAAGCAGTGGCTTCACGGTTGGGTTGACTGAATTTAGTGTCCTGATATAATCAGAAGTTCTGCTCTTTTGTTCTTTCTACTGTTCTCTTGAGGTGAGTTATTCGTCTCCCAAATCTCTGTGGATGAATTCCAGGAAATGCCTAAAGTTGTGCCATTTGGTCCCAGCATGACCTTCATCACATCAGATTCAGAAGTCTGAAATGTCCCAGCTGAAGCTTTGTCTCCCTCCTTCCATAAAGTCTCAGTCAGGAAAGGTTGGGAAACATGCAGCCAAGTGAGGACTCCTGATCACAGCAGGAGCTTTGAGATTATCCAGACTGTAAGAATGAAAGTTGCACAAAGGAGATGGCTCAGCATGGAAAGGAACTTGCTGCATAAGCCTGTCAGCTTAAATTGCATCCCTTGAACCCATAATGGTTCCAAAAGTTGTTCTCTGACCTCTTCATGTATTCAGTGGCACAGGCGCGCACACTCGCACTCACACACACACACACACACACACCATGTACAAAATAATAATACTGATGATAGCAATAATAATAAGAGCAAGAACAAGAAGAAACAGAATTATCAAAGATCTGTGTAGGGAGATCACTTTTGAAAAACAACTAGAAGAGAAGAGCAGCAAAGTACAGGAAGCTGCCCGAGTGGATCCTGTGATAACTAGCAGATGAATCTGAAAGAGAATTGGAGCCAATCAGATGAGGTCTTGGAGCAGGTTCAGAAGTTGTGGAGGCTGAAAGAATGGGAATTGTGATAGGCAACTGTGTGTGGTAGTATTTGTAAGCTTCAGCTGGGAGCATGGTGAAGACACAGGCTCAGCACAGGCTGATGGAGTTCGAGGAGAGCTGCCTAGGGTCATTGTGCACTGTGTTTTACACACACAGCGTTGCACTAAACTAAAGCTCAAAGGGGGATGTCTGTGACAGAGAGGTGGGAGTCATCAGCATGCTGTTGACAGCTGAGATGAGGAAGGAGAAGAAATCAACAGCCAGAGAAGAGATGGTTCAAGTTGGGGACGCCAGGAAGACAGTCGGGAAGAACTATCCTCAAAGGAGTTGAGATGTCTTCCCTCAAGAACATAGGAGAAACAGTGCCAAGCAGTGTGTGCATAGGTGACGGGATTATGCATGAGGAGCATGCTTGGGAACATTCCACAAGGACCGAGTTTATGGCTTACACATGCAAAGGAGCCAACAGGAAAAGGGGAGGTCAGGTTAAAATGCAGTGACTTCGGCCATCACAGGGACAGAATGAGTCTATGGAACTCATGTCCACCTGACCACGTAGTGGTCACACAAGGAGTCATTGGAGAAGAATTTAGTGCTTAGAAGCGTCTATTTTTAAGATAGGGAGAATAGTATAGGGGTGATCACCAGCCACCATGGGTCTCGAGTGTGTTGTGAATCTCTTCCTTGGCTTTGAACACCGAGACCCAGCTGTCTCTCATTGTGTCTCTCTTATGTCTCTGGAGCCATAAGAATTCTGCTCAGTATCCACAAGGAGTGAAGCAAAAACCACGGAGGGTTTGTGTTGGTGCTGTACTTCATTATTCTGGTGGCGTCTTCCAATTACTTGTGAAAATCAAATGACTCTAACCACCACTCCAACAATAGGAGTAACGCCACCATCCCAGCAACAACTTTGAGAAAGGCGGGATTCAGTGACCCGTGACATCGGGGAAGTGTTTCACTCACTGCTATAACTGAGAAGGCCAGAGGAGAACCTATGGCCTTATGTTTCTAGTATGAACAGCCTTCGGTGAACACTGGAGGTTCCAACCAGGGATTATTTGTTCATTGCTTTCTGAAGGAACAAGTGCTTGATGCAACTGTGAGTTACACACAAAAGATTCACCAACCAAAGCATTTTAAACTGTATTGTGTATTCAGGATGTTACCCGGAGGTCCTGTTGGAAAGGTCAAGTGATAAGTCATCTCCAGAGATAGTTACGGCTAAGAAACCTAACTAGAAGCTCTCTAGCCTTTATATGAAGATAGTGAAATGCAAAAGAAACACTATGATAAATTTGCACGAGTCCGTGGTGCCCACGAACTGCTCTCCTGATTTGCTTAGCTTTTCTTCGAAGGTCTTGTGCTGAGAGTAAGGGGCCTGAGAAAAATAAGCAAAGGTGAGAAGCTTGTGTCCTCTAAATAAGGGAGATTGAGAGACTTGAATTATTTATTACCTAGAAATGAGGAATGACAGGAGCGGTAGATACAAATTAATGAGTGGTCTGTGAAATCAATCGGCCATTCTTCCTCATTCCAGGGAGAGTGGCAGAAGAGGAAGTGATGAGTGGAATGAGCTAGTAACCAATGCAAAATTAACGACAGACATGCCTCGAGGGACCTCATTCGATGACGCGAAACACATTTCTGTCCCTCTTTATTGAAGGACGTGAAGTTGTTCTAAGACAGAGTTGTCCCCCAAACTTCGGGTTCATTATCCTTTACTCCCAATGCCACCACCTATTCAGTTCAGTTTTAGGGGGCTCTGCTGAAGCCAGCTACACATGATGCCTGTGGACTGAATCCAGGCAGAGTTGTGTATCATTTCACTTATTCTGTTCTTAGGGGATGTGGGACAGGTCTTAGCCACTCAATAGTCACCTCACCAGCCACACATAGAACAATTGTAGGCCATTGTCCCTGAGAAGCTGGTGTAAACTCTGCCCAGAAAACATGGCCTGGTGTTCCTGGCTGGTGGGAATTCAGATGACGCGGGACTAACTCCGCGTCAGTCTACAGTTCCTTTTCATCCTGGTGTCTCACTTATCTCAACTGGGTACGATTCAGAGACACTCCCCTTTTCTTAGTGGATCAGCAACAGGTTGGCAAAGTGCAGACTTGATTAAACAAAAGTCGGGAGAGGAATTAACTAATACTGAACATCTTAAGAGTGCTTCAGGTCAGTCCTCAATCGTGCCCTCCCACTATTGTTTACTAAGCTTACCCTGAATGTAGCAATGCTACATTTGTGACAATCTGCAGATACATTTTTCTGAAGATTTACAACATTCCAAATTATATATATATAATTTTGTTTGTTTTGTAGATAGTTTCTCTGTGTAGCCCTGGCTATCTTAGACTCACTCAATAGATCAGGCTGGCCTCCAACTGAGATTCGCCTGCCTGTCTCCCAAGTGCTAGGATTAAAGTAGTGCACCACCACCACCCAACTAAGACTGGAGATTTATTAGTGTTGAAGCTCTAAGGTTTTTTTGTTTGTTTGTTTTTAGTTTTTAAGATTTACTTTATTGGGGCCTGGAGAAATGGCTCAGTGGTTAAGAGCACAGGCTGCTCTTCTAGAGGACACAGATTCAATTCCCAGCACTTACATGGCAGCTCACAACCGTCTGTATCTCCAGTTCCAGTTGATCTGACACCCTCACACCAATGTAAATTTAAAAAAAAAGATTTACTTTATTATTTTATGTGTATGAGTGTCTGGATTCAATGTATGTATGTATGTGCACCACATTGGTGCACAGCAGAGGACTTTGTAGCCACTGGGCCTGGAGTTACAGGTGGTTGTAAGTTGCCATGTGGGTACTTCAAGTTAAACCCAGGTCCTCTGCAAAAATAAGCAGTGCTCCTAATCATTAAGCCATCTCCTCAGCCCTTTTAAATTTTATTATGAAAATTTTCCACATTCCCAGGCTAATCCTAAATATTGTTTTAAATGTCAGGATTCCTGGTAATTGGAATGAGTTGAGTGCTATGCAACTTTTCTTGATAACTTGCAGCAAACATCAATTCAACAGGCCCTCAAGTCAATGCTAAATGCATGACTGTGCTACAGAACAGAAACATGCTGTGGGATGTCTTTCTATACACTGTGAATATGTGTTGCTCTAATTGGTTGATAAATAAAGCCATTTGGCCTATGGCAAGTCAGGCTATACCTAGGCAGGAAATTGAAGAGAGAGACAGGAAGAAGAAGGCAGAGGTGGAGGAGACGCCATCCCACCGTCCAGGGAGCAGCATGTAATGGCACACATGTAAAGCCATGGAACACGTGGCAACATATAGATTAACAGAAATGGGTTGAGTTTTAGCTCCCTTCATGTGTACTTAATAACCAACTAAATGAAAGGTGGCTGAAAACTTAATGTTAACTTTTTTGGGTTAACTTAATGTTTTCATAAAATAAATAGTAATTTATATTAGCTACTGATATTATAATGCTAAGTTTTAGACACTATTTGAAATGTTATATGAATACTTTTGTCACATGCAACTATATGATTTTTGTGCTCCTGTTGCAATAAACTTAAGTATTTTATTTAAAAAAAAGGTATATTTGAATGAGTAAGTGAGTGTGTGAGTGAATAGATGTGTGAATGGTTTATGACTGGCCCCCAGACATGTTCTGTTGCTGCAACTTTGAATGGAAATAGGGGTAGCCCAGGCCTTGACAGAGTCCATGACCAACAGGGCAGGGGGAAGAAGGATATTGACTGTTGTGATCTATTAAGGCCTGGGAGACGGTTCTGTAGGTAAGGTGCTTGTAAATCCAGATGACGTGGTGTGCACGTAATCCTGGTGCTCTATGGAGTGATGGGAGGTAGAGAGAACCCCTGGAAGTTCATAGGATGGCTAGCCTGGCATACTTAGTGGTGAGTGATAACAGACCCTGTCTTAAACAAGGTGGAGGGTGAGGGCTGGCACCTGAAGTTGTCCTATGACTTCCTTATGGCCTCCTTGACACACACAAGCCCATACTCACACTCACACATCCAAACCTACATGGAAGAAGGAAAAGAAAAGATAAAGCCCCCTCTTAATGATCAGAGCATAATTACAGGGAGACCATTGCTTTGCACCAAGTTTTCAGACACATTCCGAAGAAAGAAATGCTAAGTGCAAGGGTTGAGTTCCACGGGTTCAAAAGGCCTAAGAGGGTGGGGCTGAGCATTGTGCTCCAGGAGCTGGCCCCCAAGTTCCCAGGGTCTGAATGGGTCACGTTGGCAGTGTGGTGAACACTGTTCACTGACTCCTATTCCATTCCCCTTGTCATATGCAGTGAGTTTCAATCCTGGGACTGTACCTTTTTCAGCAGGGACTTTGACTTTCCATGCCTTAGTTTACAGCCAAGAGCATAGAAAGCATCCCGTCAGTAGTTGGTTTAATAGCAGTTGACTGACTGGGGGTATTTTGTATTCTGTCTTATGGACAATACACATTGAACAGGAAATAGGAAGCTAGCCCAAACCAGAAAGTTTCATTTAAAACTGGCTAATATGTAATGAATATGCCATGTACTGTATAATTCAAATCTTTAGTGTTCCTGTAAGATGTATGTCTATGGCAAAAAGAAAACAGGCCAGTAAGATGGCTGGTGGATGAAGGTTACCAATCCTCACAACCTGAGTTTGATCCCTAGAACTGACATGATAGAAGGAGAGAACTGACTACCACCAGTTGTCTTCTGACCACCACAATAAACAAATAATAAACAAACAATAAATAAAATAAATGTAGTTTTAAAGAGAGAGGGAGGGAGCTGGAGAGATGGCTCAGTGGTTAAGAGCACTGGCTGCTTTTCCAGAGGACCTGGGTTGTATTCCAGCATCACATGGCAACTCACAACTGTCTGTAACTCCAGTTCCAGAGGCTCTGATTCCTTGTTCTGGCTTTTGTGGGCACCACACACATGTACTGCACATACATACATACACACAGTCAGAACAAATAATATAAAAATAAGTACATCTTCTATAAGAGTGTGGATATGACCAGATGTCATAGAAGGGTGTCCCCAGAACATCACTGACTTGTCTTCTTCATGAGTCACTTGCTGGCCATTGACAGAAAGTCATATGTAGTGGCTTACACAGAACACAATTACTGGGTCTCCTCTCTGAAAAGTCTCAAATTGAGTTTGTTTTGCCTTCAGGTACTGCAGGTGCTGGTATCTGAGAATGTAACTGATAGAATTGTTCTTTTTCTTTCTCTGTCTTGGTATCAAATATCTTTGTCCAAGTGGGATGATCTTAAGGCAAAATGTGCCTGTAAAATAAGTCTTCCAAGTGTTGTTTTTATCAATCAGACCTCACAGAAAAATCCTGAACTGTCTAAACTAGGACAGCCCTCCAAAAGGACTAGTCCTTGACCCTCTTCAGTGTTGAGCCATTTTGATGGGCTCAGTCAACATCAGTTTTCAGTCCTGATGGGCAGTTGCGCTGGGCAAACTTCCTGCTGGTTAGAACTAGAACCACACAGAGCAAAGGAGTTTCCCAAAGGAGGTAGGCTGTCGGGAAAGATCGTAGACTGTTCTAGGTAAGAGCAAATAGACTGTGCCATGTTGGGAATATGAGCCAGGTGGAAAGTGTGTTCTAGCTTTCCAGTATGAATGGGCACAAGTTCACAGAGACCTCCAGTGGGCAGGATGGGCTATAGATGGTTAACTTTTAAATCTTGACCAATGTCCTCTACCGCACTACTGTTCTGTGTCAGTGTGAAGATAAACTGGTGTTTTAAACAAGCCTGCCTGGGAGAGTGTGTGCTGGGAGACTAGAGACAAGGTGTGCAATGCAGTAAGCAAGCTCCGAGATAACCAGTGCCCTCATGGTGGGCACACCGATGCCACTCTCCACCCTCTGTCCTTCTGCTGTCGCTTTGTGGGTGGAACTTGAAGACTTCCTTTCATCTGAAAGTTTTTACAAATTGATGTGAATAGCAATGGGAATCATTTCAACTTCAAAGTCCCTTCCCTCTCCAAAGAATACAAATTATAATTCTATTTTATCCTAATATATTTATACTAGAAAGAGACTGAATAAACATCATGAATTAAAATGAAATGTGATTTTTCAATGTTGTCTCAGTCCACTTTAGGGAACGAAACATTTTATATCAAAATAGTATTTTAAATGTTTATTTTTGACATTCAGAAATATGATGAAATATATATTTTTACTTGTAACTGTGAAGCTGAAATGTACAAACATATGGCTTTCAGTCTAATGACGGACACTGAAGAGGGGTGAGTAGAAACCCATGATCTTTGGTGTAGTTTCTAAAACAAGCCTTGTTCGCCTTAGCATGTGGCTTCAGGGCTCAGACTAAACTTCTTGCTCTGAAATGTCAAGGAATGTCGAAACTGAGACCCTGTGCTAGGACAGCCTGGGCCCTGAGCAGCTGGCTTAGGAAACACCTTGTCTGGTATGAATGGGAGCTGAGTCCCAGCTGGAGTTGCAGATGTTGATGATGAAGGATACATTATGTTCAAGTGGATGCAGAGCTCAGAGTAATTTGGTATTTGGGGCTCAAACAAGTGTATTGGAGAGAGAGGGCCTAAATCTTTTCCATTGCATAAGAACCCAAAGCAAACCCTCAGGAGCTGCAACATGAAGAAGCCAGGAGTTTGTGTTTCTTAGACACCATTTCAACTACAGAGTGACAATTCCGGTTTCCCAATCTTGAGAGTCAGCTGAGCACCCCTGGGGTTTACCGGTATCAGGAGCCTTAAGAGCCACAGTATGGCCGGCCCTGAACATCTGTCAGGAGGAGGGTGTGGCCTTACAGGGCTGGACTTCTCCAGAGGAGGCCTTTCAGAGAGAACATCTGAGAAGACAGAGCCTCTGTTGGCTCTTCACTTGCATTTTGCCATTTTGCTTCTTCTTGTGTGGTTTGTAAGAGGTACAAAGAAGAAACACATTTGAATGACTATCCCAACAAGCGCATTGTTGAGTGTAGGTCTGAAGTGTTATAGTTGACACCCAACCATGGAGCTGAAGATCATAGCTTTGGGTGGAGCTGGATTGACTCTGACTGGCCAGCCTTCCATGTGTCAGGCAAGTCTTTGTGAGGAGCTTTGCCAGGAGGAGTCATGTGGGGACACCTAAGGCACAGGACAAACCCAGCAAGTTTGGTTCACTTGGAGGATGAACTAGGAACAGGCATCTGGGGAACAATAGTCAGGTTTTGCCAGCCAGAAACAAAGGCTAGAGAGGAAAAGGCTTCAGTCAGTACCATCAGGCTGTATATCGTGACCAAGCATCCTGTTAAAGAAGTACTCTGAGAGAAAAGCAGGTACAGAAATACAGATTACACAGTAAACCCATGAGTGTTTGTTTCTTTTCCAGTTTTGTTTAAAATGAGAAAGTCTTTATCAGATTCCCTCCCTAGGTGGAAATAATTGGATGCAAACCCAAGAAATATCCTCCAGGTACATAAATTTAAACATGGAAAGAAATTTGGAGATGAAAGAAATCTGAAAAACAGTGAATTGTAAAATGTCATTGATTTCCTTGAGCTTAATTCAAATTCTTAAAGTTTATTTGAATATTTCACATCTCCAGCTTCTAGAAAAGAATTAAGCGAGATGCTGTGGACCTCGATCTTCAGACCCCTTCAGATTGTGATGTGCACATCTTGCTGAAATGTAATTTCTATTTTTTTTTTGTTGTTGTTCTATAAGGAAGGGCAGATCCCTGTAACTTGATTACAGAGATGCTAAAATCTCAGTCTCTAAAGACTTCCGTTCTTCAATGTAGACTCACAGCTGGGAGAGGAGGTAGACGTGATTGTGCTCTTGTCTTTGAAAAACCTCATTGTTCCTTTGTTTTATTGCTATTTTCTATGCAGAAAAAAAAAAAAAAAAAAAAAAAAAAGACATGGAAAGTCTGTGGGTCTTGTAACAATAGATGCTAAGAGTAAGTGTCCGGGGAGGAGTTGCTGAGGCAGATACCAGAGTGAGTGTGTGTGTGTGTGTGTGCCTGTGCCTGTGCTTGTGCCTGTGCGTGTGCCTGTGTGTGAGTGTGTGAATGAGTGTGCCTGTGCATGTGCGAGTGTGTGTGTGAGTGTGTGTGAGTGAGTGTGCCTGTGCGTGTGTGTGTGAGTGTGTGTGAGTGTGTGAGTGAGTGTGCCTGTGTGTGTGTGTGTGTGTGTGTGCGCGTGCTCAATACCTATGTGTAATCATGCTCATTCTTGCCTTGACAGCCGTCTTCTTGACTTTCAGAATTTACATAAACCTTTTTATGAAGTTTGGTCAACACTGAGTTTGTTGTTACATTCTCACGAAATAAGCAATGCATTTACTTTAAAGCTCCCATGTTCCAGCTTCTTTTTAAAAATATTTTCCAACATTTTAAAATGGTGGGATATAACAGAATTCATCTTCGTCACCACCGTGTGTGCATGGTTGGAGAGTGGTCAGTACACTCACACTCTTTGGAACAGATTTTCAGAATATTTCATCTCAGCAGTCACAATGCTGTTGAACACAAGCTCACTTCCACTTTCCAGGAGTTTGCCTGATGTGCAGATGGAGAATCCAGCTTCTCTGATCTTTTCCTGGTGAACTTACCTTACCTTACATTATGCTTTCCTGGGTTATCCATGTTGTAGTCTGTGATGGAATTTCCATTTAGGCTGGCAAACAGTCCTTTGTATGTGCGTCTCCCTTTAGTTTATCCTTTGTGGACTTCCAGGCTTGCATGTGCAGCATCTCTCAAAAGCCTGTGGGATTTACCCAGAAACAAAGTTGTTAGTTCAGGGTGGATATTCCACTTCTGACCTTTTTGAGAAGTTTCCACAGTATTCCATGTAGCATTCGTACCATTTTGCATTTGTACCAAGAGCATTTCACTTTCTCCCCATCCACACTAACACTTCTTGTTCTTGGTGTCATTGCCCTTATGGCAGATATTAGTTCTATCTGATCGTGGTTTTGACTTGCCTTCATGATTAGTGGTGGGGATGATCGCTCTAAAGGCCGAGCATCACGTGTTTGCCATTCCTGAACAGACACTTGTCCAGTTGTTTGCCCATTTTAATGTGGTCATTTGGTTTGGGGTTGGCCTGTAACAGCTCCTCATGTACTCTGTGTGCTAGCCTCCTGATTGCTTAGGGTTTGAGTCACTTCTCTTATCTTACAGGTTATCTTTTTCTTCTGTTCATTGTGTCTTCTGATGCTCAACAGTTTACAGACCCTGTGAAGTCTCCTAGTCCATTTCCGCTGTTTTTCCCTCTGTTTTCAGAATTATATCTAATGTCAGGGAGTCTTTACATTTTCTTCAAGTAGTTTGAAGCTTTATTTTCAGACCCTATTGGGGCACGGAGGTCCTTATACTCACAGAGAAGCATCAAGAGAACCAGGAATGTTAACCATGCAGGGGTGTCTCCTCAATGGAAAAGATAAAAACCAAATACCTTCATTCCATCCAGAAAGCTGAGAGTGGATTTTTGTTAACAACATGGTGACATTCTTGCTATCTGTGGAGGTAGACATCACTATATACTCCCCAGAATGATTATCCCAGACTCTCCCCTCCCTAGACCATTACCATCCTTAGGGAAGATGTCACATGTATGTTTTAGCCTGCTGACCTCTAGGCTATCAGTCAGAGATCACACTAGATTCTAGGCCCTTTAGCTCTAGAGCCCACCCTCATGGTCACATGCACTGTGTAAAGGAGTCTCTATGTAGTCATACCTTAAGCTTTATTGTGCACCTGGGATTGCACTGATTGTTGCCTGGAAAATTTTCCCCAAATTGTGCTGTGTTTTAAATGTGCTGACTCCCTGAAGTCTGATCCAGGTGACGAAATTGATCTGCACCAGGTTTTCATTCTCATCTCTTCATGAGGTTCACTTTTCCATATGACACCTGCAGGAACCTCCCCCTCAAGGCCTTTGATCTACATTTAAGGTAACTTACATATGACCCAAATAAAGATCAATGTTAATTCTTTAGCATGTGTGTCATTATTTTTTGACTTTACTTATTATTTTCTTTTTCTTTTTCTTTTTTTTTTTTGGTTTTTCGAGACAGGGTTTCTCTGTGTAGCTTTGCGCCTTTCCTGGAACTCGCTTGGGAGACCAGGCTGGCCTCGAACTCACAGAGATCCGCCTGCCTCTGCCTCCCGAGTGCTGGGATTAAAGGCGTGCGCCACCACCGCCCGGCCTTATTATTTTCTTTTTAAAAATACCATTTTTAAGACCCATAGTATTAGTATCTTTAATCTGCATAAAATTTGCATCTGTACAGATTGAGCATATATTTAATATATATATAACATAATATATGTATATTTAATCTATATATAATCTATATATATAATATAGATATAAAATCTATAGCAGTCAATGTCTCTTATGCTTGTGATCCTAGTACTAAGGATATTTAGGAAGAATCCCAAAAGTCTAAGGCCAGCCTAAGCTACATAGCTCCAGATCAGCCTTGGCTATGGAGAGAGACCCTGTCCAAAAAATGAATCTTGGAAAAAAATCAGCCCCTTAATTTAAGTTATGGACATAAACAGATCATTGTAGAGGGTGTGTGTGTGTGTATGTGCATGTGTGTGTGTGTGTGTGTGTGTGTGTGTGCGCATATGTATATGTGTCTGTCTTGCAATATGCCTTAGATGCATTTGATTGTGTTCTTTACAAGCAAATTCTGAGAGGAACATTCAGAAGTACTGTATATCATGGGGCTTCTTATTGGAGAAAACGCATATTGGAACGGGAGCAGAAGAGAGGAGGAAAGAGAAAACTATATGAGCCTGGGCAAAGGTCAGAGCCATCCATTGCTCTAAAGCATGCCATAGGCCATTTCTCACTGACTCATGCTGATAGTCTACATGCCTTTCTGTGACTGTGGTTTATATCTAGGAGGGCTTTTCAGTCTCTGGATCACGCAGGCTATAGGAGACAGGTGTGAACACAGCCAACAGCGTGATCTGGGCAGAGCCACATCAGTTTCTGTGTGCGCAGAAGCCTTCCCTAACTACAGACATGAGCTGGTGTCCTGAAATGCAATTCACTCTCCTAATTTTATATAAATCCATATTTTTGCTTACAAATTGTAAAGCGTATTTTCTTCCATTTCACATGGAAAATTGCAGTATTGTTTATTTCATTTTCAAGACTTCCTTTTTGTTTGGGAAATTGAGTAAAAAGCTCTATCTTCCTAGTTGTGCCAAGAACTCGTTGAGCCTATTGACAGATTTCATTCTTTCCCAGCTATGTGAAGCCCATTCATTAAAGAAAAAAATGCTCCAAAATCTAGTTCAAAAACTCAAAAAAGCCATCAGTCACAGGAGACGGGCAAGCCATTCTTCTGTGATGACCCTGACATCAGGGCGTGGGTCAGCCCCAGGTATAAAAAGGCAGAAGTCTCCAGGAAACACAGCTTAACTTTGTTTAGAGTGTGTCAAAGCCTTGACTTGTGACACTATCCAGAAGGGTCTTGATGAGCTGTGGGGGACCAGCTCCCACATTTATTTACCCCAAGGACTCTTGAGGAATGAGGGATAAGAGTCTTGGGTAGAAATAAAGAGGGGAGAGAAGCAGAGAGAAACACAGGATAGCCTTGGGTGGGCCTGGATCCTTATCCACCAGCCCAGAACTTTATTCCAAAGGTCTACTTATAACAATGCCAAGGGGAGGGCAAAAGACCTCCCCCTTCCTAGTTAGACCCTTACAAACACCTGTTACCCAGGCCCATGGTCCAATCATCCTCTTATGTAGTCCTGCTGGGTACAACTAGTAGGAGACCTAGTGGGCTCCAACAATGAGCCACAAAATGTCACCTAAAATGTCACTATGTACTATAGCAACTCAATAGAACGACCAATGATTGGATGTTTTCCAATTTTTGGTCAATGGATGGTCATAAAATTTTTTTTCTATGATGTTTTCTTCTTTGATGTCACAGTGGTGCATGGAGTTGACTGTGTTTGGAAACCTTCACTGTGATAAAAAGAAAAGAAAAAAACCAAACAGTACAAATCAGAGACCCCATTTCCACCTCTCCAGCATGCAACTCTGTAGCTAGGAATGGTGAAGGTTTTCATTCAGAAATGTTAGTGTTCTCACTACACAATTTAGCATTCTGGAAGAATAAACAAAAGCACAGTAGCACCTTGGTTGATGCTAACTGTTGAGACAATGAGAGCTCGCAAAGCACCGATGGCCAACCAGCATGGACATTTACTTCTTGCTCAGTCAAGTCCAAGTAAGCACTCCTTTGTGGGAGGTGCCCTTCCAGGCAATGACAAAGGGCTCTACGTGTGGACATTGGTGACAGTGGCCTCCATGAGCACAGTGCCTAGAGGCATCAATCTGAAGGAACTGGGACAAGAGCATAAAACGTGAGAGCAGCACAGGCCGGGCCTGCAACTCTGGCATGAACTGGTTTCCCAGAAGAAAAGCTGACTTTGTGCAGATCTCGTCTGTTGTAGAATATGATTTTTAAGGTGTGTTACTTTTGTTTATGTTGCATTTGTTTAACTCTGTGAAACTGAGTTACTGTGCCTGTCTAAAACACCTGATGGTCTAATAAAGAACTGGCCAATAGCAAGGCAGGAGAGAGGGTAGGCGGGACTGGAGGGCAGAGAGACTATATAGAGGGAGAAATCTGGGAGAAAGAGATCTAAGGTCTAGCAGCCAGAGAAGGAGGAGGACTCCAGGGGCCTGCCACCCAGCTACACAGCCAGCCATGGAGTAAGAAACAAAGAAAGGTATACAGGAATAGAAAAGGAAAAGCCCAGAGGCAAAAGGTAGTCGGGATAATTTAAGTAAAGCTGGCTAGAAACTAAGCCAAGCTAAGGCTGGGCATTCATAATTAAGAATAAGCCTCTGTGATTTATTTGGGAGCTGGGTGGCAGGCCCCCTAAAAAAGACCAAAGACCAACCAATGACACTCGTCAATCTCAGCCACAGCAATAAGCACACACTCTGTCTTTCTGCAGGCATTCTTATTATACACACTCATCTGTATATTGTCTCCAGTGACAGTAGAGACCTCTCAGTCCATGTAAGTTCCACACAGGGTAGAGAGCCAGCAAAGAGATCAGTCCCTATTAGTCCTGGCCCTGCCACCGCCCAGATGAGCCTTGGGGACTTTGTCATGAGGCAGTCAGACATGCAGAGAGGTGTGCAGTGATGGGATGCAGCCCATCTCTTGTCTTTGCCCCTGGCTGATAGCCATGTCCAGCATCCCCTGAGGCCATGTTTAGTGTCCCGCTTATAGAGTTTACAGATGCCTGGTGGCTGCGTAAAACTTTGGTTTCTCTTAACTGTTATTTTTAATGTGTTAGCTAACAGGTGAGCAGACTCTCTTACCACAGGTCGCTTTTGATTCTCCTGTAATTACAAAAAAAAAGGAAATCACAGCACATCAAACACTTTTAGACTATACTCAACTTATAGACGATTAAAAGTCAAAGCATACGGTACTATTTAACCATAGACTATGTTGAAATCCTAAATTAGAACAAGGTAGACTGAGACATATGCATGAAAATGTCAGAAGGAAACACAGGCCTTTGTGTGCTAACCTAAAAAAATTAACAAAAGAATATACTAGAAGTGAGTCTGTGTGAATTTGAAGTTTAGCAACTGTGGCTGTGAGAAATGGGGAAATTGTTGGCTAATGACCTTTGCTGACCCCTTTGGAAGCCTGTAAACGGTGACTTGATGTATCATGGTTGTCACTGCAGAGGCCTTAGCAGTTAATTGACAGTTTCACCAAGTGACCCTTCCTCAGAGCTAAGAGCCAGAAGACCACTGTGTTTATTAGATTATCCTCTCTGTCAACACCATGCTCATCAATGTATGGTTCCCTGGGACACTGCTTCCTTCTGTAGGCTTTCCTATGGCCTGACAGTCCCCTGGGTATCCAATGACAAGTCAGGACAGTCACAGAAGCCAAAATGTCAGGAGCTCAAAGTCAATAAGCCAAACATGGTGCAGTTTTCTGAATGATGTGAAAGTTGAGAACATGTCTTACTTAATATTAATGAGCACTCTCAAGCCCTCTACAGCGTCAATCAGGGCTTCATTAAACCAGCTTTCTATGCAGCAGTTTGTCATGCTGTGAGTGCCACTACTGCCTGTTCCTGTTGAGGTGACTAGTTGATACTTCCATCACTTTTAGATGCCTACTCCCCCTAGTTCAAAGTAGGCAATTGCATATGACATCCCAGTTTTGGGGGGTCACAGTGTTTTCTTACTGTGTGAAGCTCTTTTGTCTATAGTCGGTGGACATCTCTGGGGTCCTAGAAAAGCTGTAACTTCTCTCAAGTCCATGCTCTTTACTCATGAAACAGGGATAGGCAGCATGGTGCATTGGGTGTGTATGAGAACAACGGTCTACAAAAAACAGTGAAAACAGGGTGTCGGACACAGCATCTCCACCACTTGTCCTTCCAAAGCAACAGGGCAAAGTCTTTGATGAAGTAGAGACTTTGCATGTGAGTTTATGTTTTTTTCAGATTCAGCATAAAATCAGCCACATTTTGTGCATGTATAGGACATTTTTCACTTGTTTGGGACTTTGGACACACATACATTAGGAAAAGAGCATATATTTGGCCACACTGTAAATGTAACACACCTGTAACTCCAGTACTCTAGAAGCTGAGGCAAGAGGATTGTAAGTATGAGGCCAGCTTGGGGTACATAGCACAGATCCTGGCTAGTCTAGACTTAATCCTGTCTTAAAACATTAGGTTAAAAAAAGAAAAAAAGGTTTCAGGCCAGAGAGATAGCTCAAGAGTCATCAAGCCTGGTAATCCAGGTTGGATCCCAGAACCCACATGATGGAAGGCGAGAATGAACTCTGTCAAACAGCCCCTTGGCCTCTACATACACACCATGGGACATACACACCCACCTCCATTCAAAGTCAATAAATGAAAAAAAAAGACTTATTTAAAAATAAAAACCGTTAGACACTTAACTGAATACATGAGCCAGATTTGGTGATTCATAATGATAATTTTCTTTCAATCATAATTTTTAGCCACATGGTAAATGTATTTGTGTAGTGCTGTCCCCTGTACTTTGGGTGGTTTGGTGGGATATAATGAAAGAATAAAATGAATGTTCTAAATTCCAGAATGAAGAACTCAATTAGTTAGTCACTATATTAATAAGATGATGGTGATAGCCACAATTTTATCCATAGTTCTGAGATGAAAAAGTTTATGCCAACTCTGTATTTATGCTTGACCATAGTTAGGTCTCAGAAATGAATGCTGCCTATCACAAGGAAAAGGCGTCAGCTAGAAGTTAATGGGGGTAATAACTAACACCATGGACAACCGACAGCATGTGTTACATGTTCCATTCCACTGTGTCAGCTAAAATGCCACACAATGTGTTGCCCCCCACCCCCATTGGTAGCACGGGTGTTACCGCTACAATAATGGAAGATCAATTTTTATCAGGATGGCTGGAAAGAGTTACAGGGACATGGTGAAATCAGTGTGCCTGGTGTTTGTGAGTGTGAATGAAGAATTGCCAAGAAATAGTAACTGTGTGTCAAATTTTATCCCCAAATTCAGGTTTAGTTCCTAGTATTCAGTCATAATTGAGAGTCATGACTAAACATTTGAGCCATTCACATAGATTTATAGACAAGGTGAAGGGTGGGCTCAGTTCACTGCTATGTCAAGGAAAAGTTCATGTTTGTATCTAAATGTAATTTGTTTTACTGCTATGAAATTGTGAGTATTGCTCTACTGTTTCCCCTGTTCTGTACAATAGGTCATGCTGCCTTTGTGCATCGAGCATAGAGGAGATGGGGTGGGTTGTTCCTGCTCTGCAGTGGGCATTGAAGATTTGGGAATATAGTAGGCATTATAAAATCAGGAATGCATTGGGCAATGAAGAATCAGGAATGCAGTGGACATTGCAGAATCCAGAATGCAGTGGACCTTGCAGAATCAGGAATTCAGTGAACATTTTAGAGTCAGGAATGCAGTGAACATTTTAGAGTCAGGAATGCAGTGAATGTTGTAGAATTAGGTATGCATTGGATACTGCAGAATCAGGAATGCAGTGGACTTTGCAGAATCAACAATGCAGTGGACATTGCAGAATCAAGAATGCAGTGGACATTGCAGAATCAGGTATGCATTGGATACTGCAGAATCAGGAATGCAGTGGACATTGTAGAATCCGGAATGCAGTGGACATTGTAGAATCAGGAATGCAGTGGGCATTGTAGATTCAGGAATGCAGTGGGCATTGCAGAATCAGTAATGCAGTGGACATTGCAGAATCTGGAATGCAATGGGCATTGTAGAATCAGGAATGCAGTGGACATTGCAGAATCAGGAATGCAGTGGGCATTGCAGA